>JAHBCN010004012.1:0-68298 GCA_019359885.1 Listronotus oregonensis
CAGCGGAAAAAATACGCCAGAAAATCTTAGTCCGACACCCAGCACAGACCACTTTTTTTTTGTGGACCTGTGTAATTATATTACCTATTTAATTTAGAAAACTGCCAATGGCAATAATAAAAAGGTTTTTGTGTATCAGATCGAAAAACAATTAAACTACCTAATATGGGCGGAACTCTGGTCAAAAATAGTTTTATCGGTGTAAAAACTTGAGACCTTATAAAAGATATATGGGTAATTTGCAAAGGATTAGTTGTGGTTAGTGTTGTGGTTACTCTTTTCAAATTTGTCTTTAACAACAATCCTAAAATATTTAAAAATACGGGATGACCTATAAATAGGACAACCAAAAATTAAATTTTGAAAAATAAAATTACTTTGGTATTTATGTAATATTTAATTAATTTCTTAATTTGTAATACCTTTTTTAGTACCATATAATTTTTTTTATTATTTTTAATATAACAAATCTATTTACCAAACTAATTTTGTCACAATACAAAATGCACTTTTTTGCCGGATGGATGTTTAGTTAGTTAGGCGCAGATCCACCATTGTGGGCACTGGGGGCATGCCCACAACCCTAATTCACTAAATGTAACCGATTAAGTCTCACTTTCACGGTCTATTAAGATGGATAGGCTGATGATAAAAACGCTACGGAATACTCACCTCTTCTATTTGGGATTTTTTATACCTATCCCAATTGACAGAAATTTTGATATCGATATTGTAAAACTGAAAAAATCGTTTCACATGTACCTGTCAGTTCATTAGCGATAATAATGAAACTACAGTTTTAAATGAATACCGACTCTGGATGACCAAATGGAAAAAAATCTCAAGATAATTTGGTCATACCAGAGTCGATAGCTAATCTTATTGAGGCGTACGACCAAGATTTGTACCCAAACATAAAAATCTACAAATTTTGGCTACATTTTCGGTCAACGTAGCTACCACGGAAAGATCGTTTTCAACTGTCCGTAGGATCAAATCTTGGTTGCGCACTCCAATGGCACAGGAAAGATTATCGGGGTTAGCTCCTTTAAATATACATAGAGATGTGCACCTGGATGTCGACGAAATAATAAATATTTTCGCAAAAAAGAAGCGTAAGCTTGAATTTGTAATTTAAAAATTTACTTTACTGTATATTGTATAGATAAATAAATAAATTACAAATTAAAATTAAATATTTAAGAAACTAGCCCCGATAATCTTTATATCAAGCTTGAATTTGTAATTTAAAAATTTACCTATACTGTATACTGTATAGATAAAAACATAAACCCTTCTAAATCAGCCATAGTGGCCTTCACCAAAAGGAAAAATCTAGAGGGCTTAGGACCTCTGATCCTACGAGGTGAAAACAATCAAGATTGTGGTAAAGGTAAAATATTTGGGTGTTATCCTAGACTCTAAACTTACCTGGAACCATCAACTGAAAATAGAAAAAGCGGAGAGACTTAGATCAGACGCGCTCATGGGAAAACATGGGGCCTTAAACCAAACATGGTCTATTGGTTATACACCATGGTGGTAAGGCCTATGATAACATACGCATCACTGGTATGGTGGACAAAAATGGGACAAAGAACTGCTGTTAACAGAACTGGCTAAGGTACAGAGATTGCTTGCTTAGCTTTAACAGGAGCAATTAAAACAACCCAACAGCAGCCATGGAGTGTCTCTTAGACCTTCCACCACTTAACCTTATAGTAATGGGGAGCAAGAATGAGCTACTTCCGACTGCAACAGAAACCAACTGGTGTATTCGCTAGTTTGGGACACAACAACATAAAAAGTCAGGTTGGCGGCAACATCCTGGGCGAGAGAACAGACCAGATGATTCCCCAATACTCATTCAACAAAAACGAGGTAAAAATTCCAGATCGAAGTTAGTGGCAGTAACCCGATCTCCCCGGCACGGTTGGAGACATCATCTGGTATACGGATGGTTCCAAAACCGAGCAGGGAACTGGAGCGGGCGTGTACAGTGAAATGAGAAATTCACAATTCTCCATTCCACTAGGAACACACAGTATTTGTATTTCAAACGGAAATATTTGCTTTACTGCACTGTGCAAAAGAAAATAGCAGGAGGGCTTATAAAAACAAGCGGATCTGCATAATAACAGACAGCCAAGCGTCACTAGGGGCACTAGTAAACCCCAAGGTAACGTCCAAGCTGACATGGGAATGCAAAGAACTGAAGTCCGGAGAACGCAACAGAGACCTCTTGTGGTAGACATTCGGGATAGAAGCACGAAAAAGCGGATGAGCTAGATCATCCAGCCATACTTGGAGTGACCAAAACCACAGCACGAGGGCAAACCAGGAAATGGATCCGAAACAAACACTAAGAATACTGGGGAAACCTCAGTAGAATAAGACATGGAAAAAGCTTCATAAGAGGCCCATCCAAAAGAACGAAGGAAGAACTACAGACAAAGTAGGAAAAGACTTCGCATAACAGTAGGGTTACTAACAGGGCATGATAACCTAAGAGGACACCTACACAAGATAGGCTCATACAATGGGGACCCAAGTTGCAGAATGTGCGACGAGGTGGAAGAAACAGCCTACCATATCCTGTCATAAGCATTGAATCACAAAATACAGCATTATTTGGGCAACCGGAAATGAGCCCACAGGAATATATCAACCAACCAGTCCCGGGGTTATACAGACTAGTAGAAAGAACAAGACTAATGAGAGGATTGATATAAAAGACAATGGGAGATTAGGCACAAAAAGCCCATTAGGCTTCGCTGCCTCCGGTAGTTAATCAAGACGGCTCCCAGGAAAGAAGAAGAAGAAGAAGAAGAGATACTGTATAGATAAATAAATAAATTATTAAATTAAATTCAAGCTAACGCCTTAAGCTTCCCAAAGAAACCATATGCCTACTGGAAAAAAAATGCTGCGGATGCTTACTTTGTATGGAAAGTAGAAATGTTTTTATTATTTTCGGTATATGGTTTCTTTGGGAAAGTTGCTCAGATTGATAGTATAAACTTTAAGTCCATGGACTTAGAGCAAAAACGTATACCATGGTATGAATTATTCGGTCATTTTCGCTAGCACTCTGTATACTATACTATAATATTATAAAGAGTAAAAGATTTGTTTACTGTACTATAATTTTATAAAGGCTAAAATATTTGTATTTTTGGATGTTTGTAACAAATATACTTAACAACTACTATACCGATTTCAAAATTTTTTTCACCGTTAGAATAATACATTTTTACTGATTGTAAGTAACATAAGCTATAAAAAATAAATATCCACTTGTGTGAAGCTGGGACATGTTGCTAGTATCTGATAAAGTTGTTTGATGTAAAATAGTGTTTAATTTAGTTTGTAACCAATGTTATCATTTGAAGATGTAAAAAAATATCAAATTAAAAAATCGTTCAAAATCTAAGTAAGTCCATGACTGTTTATGAATGAGCTAGTATTCCGATTCGCACTTGGCCGATATTTGGGTGTGCCCACAACCTTTTTGACGGCTGGATCCGCGCCTGTAGTTAGCTATAATATTTAAAAATTAAAATTAAGTAACAAATAATTATTTGGACACCGACATAAAATTATTGGATACAAGTAGTAAAAATCTGTTTGCTTTGTTAAGGTTACTCATAGAGGATGTTGCATAAAATTAATTTATTCCCGCATTAGTCCTTTATTTTCTAGTTTTTTTTTCTGTTGCAATTTAAAATGTTGGTTTTTAAAGATCCTAATAATATATTAATTAAATTATAAATACCCAATATTACATTTAGGACGTATCAAATAAAATCTACAAACTTTTATTGGATTCAAAAACGTCAATATCAATTAAACTTTATTACAACTAGAGTAACTTTTTAATCAAACCTTGTTAGGTTTTCTGTTTTTAAATTCTCTTGCAATTAAAACTAATACTAATTAAAATCTTAGGATTTAGTGCAAGTCTGCTTAGTCAATTAAACTTAATTTAATTAAAAGATTAGAAACAAAACGTTGCTAATAAATGAATATAGTTAATTTATAATATTTTTTAAAAGAAACTGCAGATACAGGACAGTATATTAAAGTTATAATTATTTATCAAAAAATTTAAATATATTTTTTTAAATGTAATAATTTGCACAATTCACTCCATAGTTTTGTTGACGAGATTTTCAAGCCTGATTTAAAAATAAATGATTAAAGTACCGCTGGGTAACGCGGATATCTTTTTTACAGGATCAAAAATATTGTCCAGTTTGGTACTTTAAAAAGGCAATCGTGTTAGCTGTCGCGAAAAAATCTTGCCAATACATATCTATCCTTTATTAGGAGCGGCCAAGTTTTGCCAAATAAAAACCCATTTTTTAAAGTGGAGATTACTTTTAAAAATGATCTTTATTGCAACACAAACATTATATCTAAACTTGGATTTCTCTTTTGAGTTAGTAACCATTTATTTCCTTATAATGTGTATACTCTATATGTATCCCGGGTTAAACTCTTCTTAAAATACTGTTTACACATGACACTTTCTTAAAAAAGATAAAAGAGTTAGTTATGGTAATGTAACAGTATCTTAGACACATTTGGACCTGTATATGTCTGTTATTATTTTTGCAATTTAAAGTGCCCTGCATGTCACTACAAAAAAAGAGATTAGAAAACACAGATGCATACTTTCTAAATTCCTAAGTAAAACCATTTATTAAAAAAAATTACATACGTACACAAACTCTTGTCAAAGTAACAACTAGAAGTTCTAAAACTTGCAATTTCCATGATACATAAATGTAAATCTTTTCCGAAAAGTTCTGAAAGGGTCTTTTGATATTTAAATTATCAATGTTTATTTAGTAAGCCAGACCCGTAAGATAAAAAGCTAAAAATGAAAATGAAAATCTTAAAATGGTATAAAAGGAGAAAATGTAGCAATTTTGACTTATTCTAATTTAAGAATAATTTACTGAAGTAAAAGTTAAAAATATTTTTAGAAATCAGTTTTATTGCCCTTTTAATTTGTTTTATATAATTTAACAAATATTACACTAAACAATAATTTAGTTTATTTAAAGTCATTTGTGTTACTATGCTTTATTTTTCTAAATAAAAAAATTAAAAATTTATAAGAAAAATCAAATACAATGACAACAGGAATAACCTTTAAAAGTTTATTTTTACTAAGAAAAGTTTAAAAAAGTTCAATTTACAGGCATTGCATATAATTTTTCTTTAAAATATTTTCAATAAACCAAAAAAATAAATAAATAAAAATAAAAATACTGCAAGCAAATACACATACTAATATAGGTCTTTAAAACTACTTTAATAGCAGTATGAAGTTTTTTAACCCTAAATTTATAAATCTGCAGTATTATTTACACACATTTGCTGTAACAATTTAAGTTAAACATAGTTAAAAATATGTGCGTCATACGCATTTGGAAATATATACATGTGTATCATACAAACATTATTTATGCAAGTTAACATGTATGTTTTTTTACAGTTTTTATCAGCAGTCATGTTAAAGGACTACGTTACAGCGCTGAAATACTGTAAATTAAGTAAGTAGACCATCAATAATTCCTAGCATATGATTTGTACGAAATTAGACAGAACTCTTAATTGTAGTTATCATATTAATAAATTTTAAAAAAATATTTACACTCTAGTTAGTAAGAAGGTATTTATTATCAACATATTTAATAACTATACTTATTAAGAAACAGGACGTAAAAAAATATTTCAAATAAGACTTTAAGACAGACAGAATAATTATTATATAGTGTTAAATTCAATATTTAAACTTCTATTTTATTAAAACTACTTTATTTTTCTACTTGTCGTAACACCCTTTATAAAAAATAATTTTACGTAAAAATTACTGTATCTTACCAAGCTGCGATAGTATTAGGTACCAACCATATATTTAATAAAATGTGCGTTTAATATTTTTTTTGTGTTAAAATAATAAAAACTTAATGGGACATTTAAAAAACGGCTATAAATATTAGATATAGTAAAGCTATAAGTCCACATATTAATATATTAATCTTTTTTTTTATTCGGCTTTATTTTATTTGTTATAAAATATTATATTTCAAATGCAGTGCCATTGGCTATTGGTTTTAAACAAGTTATTGCCTATGTTATGTTCCATAGTTATAAATCAAATGAAAATTGAAATAAATTACTTTCCGTGTTTTAAGCTTAGGTTTCCAATAACTTAATCACGGGTTATTATCGGTATTGGTAGCAACAGTTGCTATTTGAAATTTTATGGTATTATTCACTAAAAAGGTTTAAGGTTAAGTAGCCTGGGTAATTAAAATTTTCGGGTGACCAGTTGTGTTTGGTTTATAATTTTTTAACTTTTTTCTTAATTTAAAATACAAATTATTTTCCTTCTTTTTCTAGCAAAGGTTTTTAAATTAAATTGGTTTATATTTATTTGGATACTTCCATGAAAATACCAGAAACACTTAAAGTTTGTTTTTTTCAGAATGAAAGGGATGGCCACAATTTTTTAAGGACTGTGTTTTTAAGATTCTCAGGTTTAAAATTAATTTTTAAAATAATTTAAGAAGGCATTAAAGTAGTTTACAAGCTAAAAGACGTATATGAATTATTTAATCGACTTATCTATAGCTGTAATGGTTAACTTAATAATAAGCATTCCGTATCAACTTCAAAAAATATATTATATATTCACATTAAATTAAATAAATCCTGTTATGGTTAATTTTTAAAACAGAATATGAACTAAAAAGTAAGTTTAGTTTGTAAAATAGTATAATTCGATAACAAAACAAGTCTTACTGAGAAGATAGATGATTTAAGCCTAAATAAAATTTCCGATAGACTTTATTTATGGCCACTTCTTTTAACAAATGATAAATTAACCGTCTTGTGGAGAGACTCTTAGAATCAATAACGCTTGTTTAAGCAAAACCTTCACAAGTATTATGGCCATGGAATTTTTATGATAAGGGCCTTTAAAAAAGTCTATTACTAAAACTTTAGTAATTAAATAATTAACATTTTTCTTAGTTATATAAGATGGGAAAATATAAACAAGTTGATTTAGAAGTTTTACCCAAAAATAAAGATGCTTAATGCGATACTAGAAATGCGATTACACTTAAATAATAATAAAGTTATCAAAGTATAATAAAAATATACTTTTTTCACACCAATCTGCTGCTATCAACTTCTATCTTATAAATTATCAAATATTTACAAATCTTCAGTCATTATAGCAAATGTTTTACAATTTTTTTTCATAAAGTCCTAAATTGTAAACAGTAATGTTTAAACACTTTTGCAACTTCTTTATTGTGTCTTTTTTAGAGCAGTAAACTTTGTTGAAAAAAAATACACACAATAAAAGTAACGCAGGTTTAAGTCACTAACTCTGAACTGGTATATAGAAGTTTTAACACAAACTAGATTAAATAAGCAAAAAACTAACTTTGCAAATAACCCCACAATAAATAACAACGCAAAAATTCAGAAAACAAACTCACTGTGTTATTGCCAGTGAATTACTAAAGGTGCATTAGGTAATTGATCATTTTAATTATAATTTTACTGGATATTGCTTGTAAGCCTCACAAGTGATACAAAAAGCAGAGCTAATCTGACAATAACAATTACTGGTTCCAGTCTAAGATCCGAATTAGGGATACCCTTTACCTATCTGTCAATCTAACGACAATTATTTTTTTTATTAAATATAGTATTAAACAAATGTATTGCAAATGGCTTGCCTTAAAAATCATATGGTCAAGGCTATGAAAAATTAAAAAACTTTGTTTAAAACATGTTTGATACTGTTTGTATATTGAAATTTTTATTTTTGTATTCTACATGACAGTACTAATAGGCCTTGTAGGGGTATGCTCAGCGCAAGCGCGTCCGCCATGTTAAAAAGGCGGCAATATGAAAGTTTCGGGTACTTTTTATAAATATGTCTGGGCACCAAGCATTCTTTCCTCTAATATCAGTGCAAATAAATGAAAAATTAATTGATGGTGCACTTATTAGTGTATCATACCGTAGAAGCCCACAATTGTGTTACGACGATGGTTGAGGTGGACTAAAGCGCCAGACTATTTAGTGGGGTTTTAACTTCTTTCCCAGGCGTGCAAAATGTTTTGCAAAAAATATTTTTAAAAAATGTATTTGGGCAACTTGAAATTTTTAATAGGGTAATATAAATTTATAAAACTAAATAATAAAGATTCTCAACAAAAAGACAGATCATTTTGGTGGGACTTTCCATATGCAGGTGATCTAAAAAATTATGTAGAGGTGCGACTGAGTAGCGCTATAGACAAGCTGCTGTAGTGTAAGAGGGAACGTTTATCGGCCTGTCTGCGTTCTTACTTGCCGCGTTACTATTGACTTTGGCAAGGTCACGTCGCTTACAATAGCCATGAGGTTTCTAGTCGGAATTTCAGAGTAAAAAAATAAAAAAATGTGAATTTCTGCTAAAAATGGTTTAAGTAAAAATGATTGTTTTGATTTGTTGTGCTAAATGGACATATTTTTGTGTTTTTTATCATAAAAATTTGTTATTTGGTTAATTTTAATACAAATTCAAATGTAATGAATTACTTAAATATTTGACATTAGAGCAAAAATATTGATCTAAAAGATACATTTTTTTAGAAAATTAATTTTAAAACAAATTTTGTTTCAAATTTTTTTCGATTTAAGATTTTTGCAGCTACATCCAAAATTTAAAAAAAAATCCTTTTTTTTTGTGACAGTGTTCAAACGTAAAATTTATACCAAATTAAATATTTTTTCCATGTATTAAAGAAAGTAATGATAACAAAAATATAAAATAACAAAATAGTTTATTGAAATAAAATAATGATACAATTGAAGAATTATCTTGAGTACTAAAAAAAAAATAAATTTTTATTATTTATTATATTTAATCCCTAATGTTTACGGATCTCTAATATTTCATGACTTTTTTGAGAGTTTTCTCTACATAAGCATTCACTTTATCATCGTCTTTTTGCAAATGACACAATCTAATTTTTCACCAGACATTTTAAAATTATTTAACTTATAAAACACTTGTTACACCAATATTTATACGACTCAGAATAACGACTCCGAGATTCCGACTGGAAACTTCATTGATATTGTAAGCGACGTGACCTCGCCAGAGCCAATAGTAACGCGACAAGTAAGAACGCAGACAGCGGCCGATAAACGTTTTCTCTTACACTACATCAGCTTGGGTATAGCGCTACTCAGTCGCATCTATACATCATTTTTAAATCACCTGGCATATGGAAAGTCCCACCAAAATGATCTGTCTTTTTGAGAATCTTATTTTTTAGTTATAAATAATACCCTATTCAAATTTCAAGTTGCCTCAAATATATTTTTTATATTTTTTGCAAAACAATTTTGCACCCGTCTGACAAGGTTAAAACCCCGACAAAATCGTCTGGCTAATTTTTTTTTTAAATTTTTTAAACATAATATTTTTTAAAAATTCAGGGGTTGATTTAGCCCCGCTACTCATCAGCCAGGTCTGCAGTTCCGTGTTGGGGTTTAATAGGAGAAGTATAGACAAGTTTTCAGCTTGCCTCAAATACCTACCCAAAAATTGCTGCCAGCTCTCAGGCTATAATAATTTAGATGCCAAGTAGAACTGTATTCTACTTCCATGGTTATAAGTAAAACAAAAAGGAAAAAATAATTCGACATCGACACTACGACAAAATTTGTTATTTGAGGTTATGGCGCGAGCTATTATATTTATAATTAATTAAAAATATTACCTTATCACTAGTTTTCTTTTTTACACACCTGATGGGGTCTGGACATTCTTTAAAATGAAGTGAACAAATATATGTGTCTTTATTAACATTATTAGTTCCTTGGAATCAACCATCACCTAGTCCACACCGCTTTACCCACAAATCGTATTTAGCACATTTGGGTCAAATTTTTTAATGAGTTTTTGACGATATTCAAAACAAGGCTTTGGAAAACTCATAAAATAATATCAATTTTCTTGAAAGAATTCACTACGCGTATCGCTGAGGCATATTTCATAACAACAACGTTTTTTAAGCCCCTTTCTTATAGATAACATTATATATTTTTATTAAAATATTTATATTATTATTTTATTATGTATGCACAATAACTTGAATTGTACTGTTAAAAAAATAATTATTAATACTTGTTTTATTGCTAATTTTTTTATAAACATATGCACTGCACTGCTTATACATTTGTAAATAAATTGCCCAAAAAACATAGCGAAAGTTGGGGCAGGCGCACATTAAAAAATTTAACTATTCAAGGGCTATATATTATGATTTTTTTCTTCAATTTCATAAATAAAACCTTTGAAATTTTTTTAAATTTGAAACTTAAAAAAATATTTAAAAAATTTATTGCAATATTAAAGAAAAAAATAGTGGTCAATCAGTACTGTCATGCAAAATAAAAAAAAAACAAGATTTTTACCTTATACAGGGTGGGTAGGTTTAAAGGAAGTGGACTTTTTACGCCCTCCACTGTGACCGCTCGGTCTAATGTGGCTCACACCTTTTATATTTCTCCCAATAGGATTGGACTAATAAATCCGATAGCAGATTGGGAGAGATTCTTACAGCTCCTCTTACTCATGTCGCTACCGGACACGAGCACAATATGTGTTCTGGTGTCCCTCCCTCCTGGAGAGTATGACGAGCAGACGATTAGATCCATCATGCCCTCCTCTCCCGGTCTAGTAACGTGGGTAGCTACCAGGTCCTTGTTACAGGAACCAGATGTTCTTTCTGAAGCCGCATCTCCGGCCTTATCCTATGAAAACGTTCCTATCCGCTTTTTATTTAAAGCCAGGGAACCCTTTTCCTATAAAGGCGGTTCTGTTCGCCTTCTGTTTAGATTCAGGGCACCCTCCTAAGCACCTGTTTGTTCGGGATGGATTAGCCCTTCCCCATGAACCAGGCGCCGGTGACTTCAGGGGCACCTTACAAAACGGATTCACCCATTTCGGTCGGCGCACCTATGTTCTTTACCTTGGTGGCACCTCTCGCATTACCGCAGTAAAGCTAGATACTCTGAGAGGTCGCCCCGTATCTCAGAGGCACCGTTGCCTTATACAGGGAGAATCAAAAGTGTTTTAAATTTATTTTTTAAATTCACAATTGCCCTAATTTTTAGGCAACCCACTCGCATAGATTTGTTTAAATACTATATTATATAGATTTCAGTGAATCATCGGGTTAAGTTTCTATTTTCAGTTTAATATTGAGATTCTGACAATTAATATTATCTAAAAGAACACTAAAAACGCTAAAAAACATAATTATTCTAAGATATCTGTAAATATAATAATACCTGAGCAAATTAAATTAAGAAATATTTGAAATTTAACCTTGCTTATATTTAATACACCTTAAATTTATGTAAGTTTCAAAAGCATCCATTTTATTTAAATTGTAACTTTCTAAGATTTCCAAATACACACGTCCGTAATATATAAAAAAAATTTTTGGTTAATTGTTTATGTTACCAAAATTTGTCAGAATAAATATTTTTGTTAATTATTTTATATTATTAAATATTATATTTATAATATATATACATTTTTTTTTGATTTTTGATGGGAATCTTTTACTGCCGTTATAATTTAAAATCCCTACCTAAGCATTTTCAGTCGTCATTGGTGCATCAGTATTCATATAAAAAAAATAGAAATACTAACTTGATTTTTTAAAATTAATCTTTGCTTTAGATCCAAAAGTACGGTATGAAATCTAATTTCATAAATCGTAAATTTTTACAGCACTGCTATCGCAGGTCTGGTGTAAAGGATATTGGCATATTTTAAATTTAAGCGGGACAGAGCCAATAAATTTTCTTGATTTGGTTTTTTGAATAAAAACTTTAATAAAGGCATATGAGATATTATATACGGTTTAAGTTTAAGAAACTAAATTAGGTAGCAGTATTTGGAAAATGTATTTTTTATGTAAAAGAAGTAGTATACCGGGTGGTGCGTCGTCGAGAGCGAAACATGGGAAATCCCATGTAAATTTTAAGGGAGTTAATTATTGCCCCCCCTGTACATTTTACAGAAAAAAATGTAAGATAGCTTTGTGAAGAGACCAATCAGACAAACCCTCGTGCCAAGTTTCAAAAAAATTTAATAAGCGAATCTTGAATTATTCAATTAAATGTAATTGCAAAATTACCAAATTTTCGGTTCAGTTAAAACCAGACACCAGCCACCGGGAAACAATTTGTTATAAGGCTTTGTCAAATCTGACGTACAGCCGAATACAAGGAATGTTTTTTTTTTCGTTTCATCAATCTCACAATTATTACATTCAAAGTAAAAGACACGTTAACATTATTTTTTATCAAACCTTTTATTTACTGTAACAATTAAGTTTAACTAATAACAATAATTACTATCGATCATTAAAAAAATAATTTTATCATACTAGAATTTAATTAAACCAATAGCAGTATCTGAAATATGTTTAATTTATTTTTTCATCAAGCCTATCTGGTCCATTTCAACTATTAAACGTATTGTCAGTAAATTCTAGTTCAAAGCCATCGCAATAAATAATTGTAAATGTTTAACTCGTTTAGATCGAAAATAGATCCAAAAAAGAAAGAACTGAACTCTTAATATTTTACTAGGTGTGGAAAAATAAAATGAAATATAATACAATAACTCTTTTAAAAATAATAGAGAATTACATTGAAACATTAATTAACCAAATATTTAAACAACCCCCCATTAACAGCAAAACAATATCCCAACTGATCATAAAATTCATTTATAACGTTGCTAAGTTGATATTGCAAAATTTTATTACATTCTAACGAAATAGCGTTTTTTAGCTGGTTTAGATTCTCAAATTTTACACTTTTATATGCCCGTATAGTATTCTCTAACCATACGGGCATTATGGCCGGGGCAACCATCCATTTGGTACCAGATCATTTGATCTTCCCGATTAACTTCTTCCAAAGCGGGTCCAATTTGATTTTGAAATAAGTCCAAATAGGTTTCTGCTGTCAGGTTATAGTCCATGAAAAAGGGACCAATGATATGGTGTCCGATAATTCCCACGAATACTTTTGTTTTTTGGGGATATTGTGTCCGAGTATGAACAAAGCGATGTTTATTTTCTTGGCTCCAATACCGGCAATTCTGATCATTTGGTTCATTGTTGAAGGTGAATGTACATTCATAGGTAAAACAAATATTTCTTAAAAAATTTCTCTCGTTATTTGCTCTTGCCATCATTTCAAAACAAAATGCCATTCTTTGCTCTTCATCTCCTTCCTGCAGCTCTTGAAGTTTTTTAAATTTATACGAATAATATTTGTGTTTTTTCAAAGTGCGCAATACCGTTGTATGATGTTTATTCACCTCTTGTCCAAGAAACAAAATGGTTAGTACGAACCATTTTGTTTTCCTTCATATTCAGTAAAATATTAAGATCTTTGTTTTCTCGTTCTTCGGCTCTATTTTCGACATCCTGAGTTGAACATTTACAATTATTTATTACGGTACCTTTGGACTCAAACTTACTGACAATACGTTTAATAGTTGAAATGGACGGCATGGGCTTGGTGGGGAAATAAACTGAAAACATTTCACATATTGCTTTAAAACTGTTTCCCGTATAATGCCACTTAATTATGGGTACTTTTTCGTCGATTAAATAATTTTTTTTTTAATACCGACTGTCACTGATTTATTGACACTTTTGCTCATGTCAGGGACAATATTCATTTTACTGGTGCCTGTTTGGTTTTACCTGAACCGAAAATTTGGTAACTTCGCAATTATATTTAACTAAATAATTCAAGATTCGCCTATTAAATTTTTTTAAAACTTGGTACGAGGGCTTGTCAGATTGGTCTCTTCAAAAAGTTATCTTACACTTTTTATGTAAAATGTACAGGGGAGTCAATAATTGACCCTCTTAAAATTTACGTGGGATTTCTTATGTTCTGCTCGGCGACGCACCACCCGGTAGAAGTAAAATTTATAAAAATTTCATGAATCATAAGAGATACACATATAACGTAGCTCAAACGTTAAAATGCTAAATATGTTCCAAGTTATTGTTTACGTTTTTATTATAAATATCTATATATACAGGGTGCCACAGATTCGAGTGCATGGATGGGGATCTCGGCAACCGTAAGAGATGAAGTCTGTTAAATTATGGCAAAAATTCGCATTTAGGTGCCTAACAACATGCCGTTTAGAAAGTTGTAAAATTCCGAGTACTTCCGAAGATATCCGGAAAAAAAACTGAAATTTGCCGATTTCGTTTTTATTTTTTTCTGACATTATTTAAAGGGATAAGGAAAAACAAAAGACACTTTCTAATGGCCACTTTTTAAACTCTACAAAACAGCATTGAGAGATTTTCCGTACGACGTTTCGTTTTCGTTAAGCCATCATCAACTTTATTTTTTTAAATACGACACTCAATTGTTTATTGCATTTTTTTGAAGCAGTTATAATCCCAATTACAATGTTGTATAACACTTAATATTTTTCTGTTAAATAATCATATTTTCCATAAGAGACAATGAGTTAGACAAGGAACGCACATCATTTCTTATAGGGGCGTTCCATATTTGTTAATAAATATTAAGTGTTATACATTTTTGTAATTGGGATAATAAGGGGGTTCAAAAAAATTAAATAAAAAACCCTTAACATAACGTCAGAAAAAATAAAAGCAATCGGCAAATTTCGGTTTTTCCAGATATCTCGGAAGTACACGGAATTTTGCAACTTTCTAAAGTGAACATTGTTAGTTACGCAATACAACTTGCCATAATTTAGTCGACTTCATTATCTCTTACGGTTTCCGAAATTATGCATGCGATCTGTGGCACCCGTATATATATATATATATATATATATATATATATATATATATTTATATATATATATATATATATATATATATATATATATATATATATATATATATATATATATATATATATATATATATATATATATATATATATACAAGTGTCCCAAAAGTAATGGGACCTGAAATATATACAATTTATGAGTCAAAAATAATGCAATTTACCTGCATTAAACTTACTTATAGAAGGAAGTTAATAATAACGAAGATACAGGGTGTTAAACTTTTAATTTTGCTTTCGTTTTCTTAATAATTCTTTAACCAAATGACCTGGCAATTAAAATTTAGGATCTGAATTCTGAGACCAAAGGCTAAATTTGTCCACGCTTTTGTCAGTATTTGCTACTAGAGGAGCGCCAGCTACGGCCTACCTCACTTGTTTTAAATGTCGTAACTTTTTTGGCTTGAGAATATTATTATGTTTATTAAAAAACAAGTTACTATAAATCTGCATCTGCATCAAAAATGTATACTTTATTTAAGTCTCTAGGAGCAGCCGTTCTCGAGATAAACGCACTTTAAAGGATCTTACAATTTTTTATGGAAGTAAATTTTATCCAATTGTTTTTAAACTTTGCATAGTGATAGTTCTAAACACGCTGATCAAAGGTCTTCCAGGGCGAAAACGCCTCCAACCCCCCCCAAAATCACTTTGGGGGTTGACTTTGAGTCCCAAATCCCCAGTGACTTTTGAGGAGGGTGATTTTGGGGGGTTGGAGAGAGCATTTCTCTGGATAAATTTCCATAAGAAGATGTTTATCTTCCAAATACACGATACGGAGCCTCTTTTTTTAACAAGTCAATCTTCAAGAAAAAGTTACGACTTTTTAACAAATTTGTTAGCTGGCGCTGCTCTTTTTTGGTGTCATACACACAAAAAATTTATTAAGCATCGCCTGTCTTTTATTGTGGCTTTCGGACTTTGTACGTATTTGTCCGCTGCTCATGGATTGCTTTTGGGCTCTTCATTACCAGAGGTGTATTAGGCAGGAAAATGTAGCCATCTTGAATATCCTCTAAGAAGAGCGCTGAAATTCTACAGCTGATTATGATGGGAAAAGTGGAAGGACATAAGGGGTAGGAAGAAATAAGCAGGCTTCCTGGCTGAGGGACATCCGTGAATGGACCGGCGCACGCAGCACGGAGGGAGTATTCCGATTGGCGCAGGAGAAAAGACTTGCCCAAGAATTCCCGACGTCAGGTGGACCTGAATATGGCACTTGAAGAAGAAGTATTAGGCAAACAATTTTTGCGTATTGTCGGTTCCAGTCAGTTTTGGCTAAATACCTATTTGGCAATTAAAAGAACTTTTTTTATTTGTTTTAACTATTCTTTTGAACAAAGACTTAATTTGGAGGTAAGTTTTATCAATTACAGTTTTTTGAAAGTTTTATTCCATTTATGGTACTAAAAATAATAATTATATTTGTCTCTCGGTAGCGTAGTGGTCAGAGTCTCGGCTCCCCTTGTACAGCGAAATCCAGGGTTCGTTCCCCGCCGGGGAGACATATTAGGTATTAGTTATTTAACGTCCGTGGTAGCACTGCCGCGTTGTCTAAAAAAGGTGCTATGAAATACAATATTTACATGTTTCAGTGCTTGGACAGCGTTGACGGAACTGGAAAAAGATGGGTTAAACTTCGGAAAACCCGGCACTTACGGTACTCTGGTAATTAGGAGCATGTATGTATATGTATATGTCCAGCATATATTATATATGTATATGAAAAATTCTTCGTGAGCTGTCACAAATATTAAAAAAAATATACCAAAATGAAATAAATGTAAATCATTTTTTTTAACATAACTACCACATTTTTGGTGGAATTCAAAACCGACCGAGTGCGACCGGCATCATAATAAAGTGAATCGGTTGGGAACGAATCTTTTCAAGTGAATAAATCAAATGAATCGATTTAGTAAAAAGATTCGAACTTCCACCTCTAGACGTGACGTTCCGCAGCATGCACGCACCCCATGCTTATTGTATCATTCACGCACCCTGCTCGCTACTCCGATCATCTTAATATTGCAAAGTTGAATTATTATTGATCAGTGTTGATAATTGTTAATTTTGAATATAAGATACTCTAATATTAACCAAGTTCCATTATTTTTGCTCTGTCTGGTAAGAAGAGTGTCGTTTAGAATATAGGTTTAATTAAACGCCAGGCGAGACTAATATGTTATTGAGATTTTTAAGGTGAAAAAAAAATGGGGGCATACAAAATAACTGATTTTCAAAGGGCGTTAGACAAAATAGTTTGAACCTCTGTCACAGCCTTACTTCACTAACAAGCCGTGAACAAGGAAATCTGGCAACTATGCCTTTTGATCTAGCGACACACGTTTGCTGTGTTTGTTTAGTCATAAGATTTACGATTGAATGACCTGTGTTGTTTTATTGTGAATAAATCAATTTTTTGAAAGAAAATATTGTTAAGATAAAGACTAAACCTGTAAAAGGTCTTACTGTGTGAAATTTGTGAGTGACCGGGACAGTTTTTCCGCAGACATTGCGTAAAAACAAAAATATCTGCGGGTGAAAGTGCCGGTGTTATAAAGTACTTAAAGTAAATGGCGGCAAATGAACTTGACATTTTGTGGTTGTGCTTTTTAAAAAATAATTAAAATTGAAAGTGTGTTTTAATGATTCGTGTTTGGCTTTAATTTTGAATTTTTTTAGTTATTTTTTTAAAAACAGTAACAAATATTAGCATTGGAAATTACCGTAAGTACGTAGGTATCATTTTGGAGTTTTGTCGTTCGTTTTGATTTTTGTTATTGCGTTTGCATAGGTACTTGGTGCCTGCTTATTAGATACTATTTAGTTACTGTTATTATTTTATTTTCCTGGTAACCTTTTCTATTTTCTCAATTTAATTAATTTCATAAGTCCTTGTTGTGTGCCTGGGTAAATCCAATTATAAAACTTCTCTTGATGCAGGAGAACCAGCTGTGTCTATTTTCACCTTTCCAAAGGACGAAAACCTTAAAGCCCATTGGCTTAGGAATATTCCTAGACAGTCATGGTCACCCTCAAAATATTCTGTGGTTTGCGCTAAGCATTTTGTAGAAAGTGACATTATTAGAGAGGATGATTATCGCTTGCCAGATGGGTCAATGCAAAATACCACCAAAACTAGACTAAAGTTAAATGCAGTGCCTAGTATTTTCCAAATTTACCACATTCTTCTCAAAAACAGTCCCTGTTTCCCGAAAGAGTCCTGCTGAAAGCTTGGCATAAACTTGAAAACAATAATGGTCGCCTTACAAACGACCCTATTCTGCACTTTGCCATAGTACCTCTGTTTTACTAGAAATAATTGACTATTCATTTTCAAAATTTGATTTGTCGTATATTTTACCAGGTAAATTTACTACTGAAAAGTTGAAAAAAGATTTGGTAAATACGACTTCTCGGAGGTTTAATTACAATGTTGCTTTGATGATATTTTAAATGCTGAAAAAAAATTAGACTCAAACATATATTTAGAACCTGCTGATGGTAATTTCTCTTTAGCTGAGATTAAAAAACAGGGAGACAGCTGTATCCAGGAAAATGATCTTGATTGGACAATACCTCAAAATAATTAATGAAAAATTTTTTTTTTACTTGAAACTGAATACTAAATGAATATGAAATTGACAAATCGGTACAAATTTATATAGCCGGTTATGCTGCCCACAAAATTGTAAAAAAATATAATAATTGTAACATCTGTGTTTCTTTTCTTGTTGAAAGTAAGGGAAACCTAATTGACGACGAATACTTTGATTGTCTACAACGTGGCGGTTTAAAGGTTCCTACAGAAATTGTTAAAAGTTCTGTTCCATATGTGCGGATTTTTGAGAAAATTATTAATGACCCTGTTAAGTGACTTCCTAAAAATGGAAAATCAAAAAGCTACCCTGTGTGATCTAACTAATTTAAGCACTAGACAACATGAACTTTAATGATTTATGCTCCCAAAGTATTTTGGTAACGAGAACAAAAATATGTTCATTATATGTCTATATTTTCAAACTTCTTTTAAATAATTATGTTAAAAAAGAAATAACAAAAATGCCACAGAAAAATCGGAAAAGGCTGAGTCAAAAAACAAAAAAAGGAAACTAGACACATTTAATAAATAAATAAACAAAACTAAAACTAAGTACAATTACTAATAAATGTTAAATTACACTTGTTTCCTTTTACAACAGCATCATGTTCTTATGCCTTGACCTATGCACATAAATTAATTTGTTTTAGAGTTTAAATATTATATAAATATATTTATTTTTTCAATTATTATACTATTTAATTTTTTAATGGAAATATCAAAACTATTTACGCGATCTTTGAATTGAGCCTTAAATTAATTTAAAAATAGGCGCCTCGATACCCGGATCACTGCTCATCGCGCTCGAGGGAAACCGATCTGAATCTCTTGCCTGCGGCGTTGCCAAGTGGTTGTTCACGGCTTTGTAAGTAGGGTGTGCCTCTGTCCTAAACCATCTAAAACAACCCGATTTCAGTAGTTAAGTGATTAAGCTGTATTCTAGAATCTTTACTTTACTTTTATTGGTACCGATTTTGCCTGTTAAACTTTTAGGAATCTTTATTTTTAGCGTACTTAGCTAAAGTGGACAAACCAGCGAAAATATCATTTGCAAAAAAATATTTAGTGGATAAAAAATACCCTTTTATATTTTTTTGGTTCGCGCATAAAATCTTGTTAGAGGTCCTACTTGATGAAAAAAAAAACATTTGGGCAGGTTATGTTGAAAAAAGCAATTTTGCAATTTTGGGGTTCAGTTAAGGTGCGAAATATATATATATATATATATATATATATATATATATATATATATATATATATATATATATATATATATATATATATATATATATATATATATATATATATATATTTTTGGACACGCTTTTTTTTCTCGACGTCGTTGTCGAGCGTTTAAAACTAGCTTTGTTTTTTTATTTTATATATTATTAAAATTAATAATTAGTTTAAATATATTTATACTTTTGGTGAAGGTTAATGACTCAACACAAAACTGGCCTTTGCGCGGTTTACCCACGTGCAAATTTTTTTTTTTGGGAACACAATTCTTTTTTTTTATTTTTTAATTATTCCGGCTGGATACCCTTCTCGGTTGGTTCAGATTGTATAAAGGTCTTATGAACGTATATAAATGAAAGTCAATATATTGATTTAAAATTAACTCTTATATTTAACAATAAATAAAATTTTAAAAAAAAAAAAAAAGGGCCAAATAATATCCTGTTGTTTTCGAAAAAACTTAGAACTTAATCTTATATTTCTTTGTTAAAAAATTGCTATATTTATTTACTCCTAATTTTATACCATTTAATTTTATATTATTGAAATCCCCAAAATCTTTAAATTTTTATAATGGGTCTGTCTTAAAATTCCTAGCGGCAATGTCTTTCACTAAAATTTCTATTCTAAGTTACCGTGATCCGATTTTGGATGCCCCAAAGACGTGACTGTTGACAAAAGGATATAAAATTTCTGCTTAACTAGTGTGAAGTTTTTTCCAAAAAAAGGGGTTTTTGAATATTCAAACCTTTTGTGTTCCAATTTGCAATGTCCTTGTCGGCGTCTTCCACTTGGTGTTTAAAAAAAATAGATGTTGTTCCGGTGTTTATTTGTTTTGATGTTATTTGGGTTTTTTGTTGGCAATACGGCTGCTTCTTGGAGGAAAATTTTCTTATTTTTTTATACTTTAATTTAATTCACTTATTTACTTTATACTTTACTTTAAAACGAAAAACTATAATTTATATTTCATATAAATCTGCACGTCCCCTTTTGGGTATTGGCTATGATGATGTTTTCAATTGTTTTATGGACCTGGGGGAGCTAGATTTTTTAAACTAAATTTTAAAAAAAAAGCATTGTTTTCGGGGTAGTAGTTTATATAGGTTGTGGAAAACGTTAAAATTTTCTCGTAAATTTACTTTTTGTATTCCCTGACTTTTTTGATCATCAAAGTGGCTATATGTCAATACAATTATATAATTTTTTACTTTTCCTTTATTATAATTTTATGGTATATTTTGAAATCTTTTACCCCCCTTGAATTAAAGATAATTTTATGCTCTATCTATTGATATCCATTTCACTTTGTTCCAAAAAAACCCTTTTTTTATTATTTAAATTTTTATGACATGGTGTCATATACTTTTGATTAAATAATTTTGATACATTATTATTTTACTAATAAATCTTTTTTGGATCACTTTATATGTACTATAATCTAAATTAGCCTAATTTTACAACTTTTTAATATAATCCTATATCTTAAAATTCTAATTTAACCATATAAATTTGATTTTTACCCTTGGTAAATGTTTGTTTTATACACATGCACATTATTTAAAATTTTTAGTTTCTGTGTTTATATTCTGGTTTAATTTTTTTGTCATTCTATAAAATGTTCATGTCACTAAAGTTCTTGCCGGATTTGGCTATCTTTTACTTATTTTTACTAGGCAATTTTGACCACTATCCTGACGTGTCCTTCACTATATTCACTTGGTTTTAAATTTTTATAATTTTTTTAAACCCCCTTTTTTGGGGGGTTCCTTATCCTAAACTATTAAAAATACTATTCTTATCCCCAAATTTTTACATTTATACCCCGCTTAACTTAATTTTAATTTTTAAAAAACAATCAACTTATTTGGCTGTGTCATATACATTGCTATTTGTTTATATTTTGGCCCTTATTTTAAAACACTTTCATTCTTGTACATTTTTTCTCAAAGTTATCCTATATAATAGACCTTTTTTTTTATGCTTATTTTGAAGTTATTTTCTTTTTAAAATTTCCTGACAAAAACTTTGGATTCTACGAGAGCTTACGAGGTGAAATTTGGTATTTTGTAAGATACATAACTTTTATGTTTTGTAACTTTTATTCTTTATTGAGTCCTTATTTATATTGAAATTTGACTTTTTTACTTTAATTTACTTTTTAAGATATTTTGCCCTTAGATATGGTATGTTTTACCTTTATTCCCAATTATAACATTCCTTTTGACATATTTATTATAATTAAAATATTCTAACTGTTTTTTTTTTTCAAATATATATATATATATATATATATATATATATATATATATATATATATATATATATATATATATATATATATATATATATATATATTTGTATAACTAAAAAAATTGCAAAATTGTTTTTTCAACAAAAATGCCCAAATGTTTTTTCATCAAGTAGGACCTCTAACAAGATGTTTCCATCAAAAGAAAAAAAATATAAAAGGGTATTTTTTATCCACTAAATTTTTTTTTTTGAAAAAGGATATTTTCGCTGGTTCTCACACTTTAGCTAATCGCTAAAAATAAAGATTCCGTAAATGTTTAACAGGCAAAATCGGTACCAATAAAAGAAAGTAAAGAGCTCTAGAATACAGCTTAATCACTTAACTAGCTGAAATCGGGTTGTTTTAGATGGTTTGGACAGAGGGTTCTCAAACTTATTTTGTCTAACGCCCACTTTGAAAATCAGTTATTTTGTAGCGCCCCATTTTTTTCACCTTAAAAATCTCATTAACATATTAGTCTCCCTGGCGTTTAATTAAACCTATATTCTAAACAACTCTTCTTACCAGACAGAGCAAAAATAATGGAACTTTACAATATTAGAGTATCTTATATTCAAAATTAACAATTATCAACACTGATCAATAATAATTCAACTTTGCAATATTAAGATGATCGGAGTAGCGAGCAGGGTCGTGAATGATACAATAAGCATGGGGTGCGTGCTGCTGCGGAACGTCACTCTAGAGGTGGGAAGTCGAATTTTTTTACTAAATCGATTCATTTGATTTATTCACGAAAAGATTCGTTCCCAACCGATTCACTTTATTATGATGCCGGTCGGACTCGGTCGGCTTTGAATTCCAAAAAATGTGGTGTTATGTTAAAAATGATTTACATTTAGTTCATTTTGGTATATTTTTTAATCTTTGTGACAGCTCACGAATAATTTTTCATATACATATATAATATATGCTGGACATAACATATACATACATGCTCCTAATTACCGAGTACCGTAAGTCCGGGTTTTCCGAAGTTTAACCCATCTTTTTCCCCAGTTCCGTCAACGCTGTCCAAGCACTGAAACATGTAAATATTGCATTTCATAGCACCTTTTAGACAACGCGGTAGTGCCACGACGGACGTTATTTTAAATAACTACTACCTAATATGTCTCCCCGGCGGGGAATCGAACCCGGATCGCTGGCACGGCGAGCCGAGACTCTGACCACTACGCTACCGGAGGAACAATTATAATTATTTTTTTTAAAAAATATAATTGGAATAAAACTTTCAAAAACTGTAATTGATAAAACTTACCCCCAAATTAAGTCTTTGTTCAAAAGAATAGTTAAAACAAATAAAAAAAGTTCTTTTAATTGCCAAATAGGTATTTAGCCAAAACTGACTGGAACCGACAATACGCAAAAATTGTTTGCCTAATACTTCTTCTTCTTCTTCAAGTGCCATATCAGGTCCACCTGACGTCGGGAATTACTTGGGCAAGTCTTTCTCGATTCTGCGCCAATCGGAATACTTCCTCTGCGCTGCGTGCGCCGGTCCATTCACGGTGTCCCTCAGCCAGGAAGCCTGCTTATTTCTTCCTACCCCTTTACGTCCTTCCACTTTTCCCATCATAATCAGCTGTAGAATTCTGTAGCGCCTCCTCAGAGGATATTCCAAGATACAAGTTTTCCTGCCTAATACACCTCTGGTAATGAGCAAAATCAAATAAACAGACCACTTGCCAGGTCGTAGCAAAAAAACCGATTTGCCGTCAAAAAAAACCAATTACCGAATCTTCGTGACCTCATGAACGAAATAAATCATCCAAACTAGGTTCGTTTTTCATCACAGAGCGATCGAGCAAGTGGCTCAAAAAATAATTCATTGAAAACCGGGAATAATTTATTCGAATCAGTGCACTAATTCGTTCTTTTTGAACGAATCGTTCACGAACGAAACCCGTCACGTCAGTCGCCGGCCGGTCGCGGCTTTATATTTGGACACCTGCACTCCGCAAACACGGACCGACGAACGTTGACGGACTACAATACAGGATTGCACAGATAAATCGTACAATATTTGTTCGCGCAAAACGTGAATTATAATTAAACCTTTTAATTTTAATTTTATTTGTTCCTGGTAGCAACAATATATACCTATTTTAATACGTGTCTTTGGAGGTGGGGACCTCACCTGCGACGCTTAAAGACACGAATATTTTTCAGTGTTTGATAACTATTGAACTAATGAATGGATATTGTGTAGTAGAAGGATTTTAATTTCAGTGAATTTTAAAATATAAAGTAGCTGAAGTTACAAATCACCCATCGCCCCCCTTAAATCATATCAGCGTACCCCTATTTTTCTCGGTCCCTTACCGCCCCCCTCCCAGGCCTCCAGCGCCCACAAAAAGCTATAATCCCGGTTGTTTAGACCAAAAATGCCGTTTTTTCACGATTTGTTCCGAATT
Source organism: Listronotus oregonensis (assembly GCA_019359885.1). Taxonomy (NCBI): domain Eukaryota; kingdom Metazoa; phylum Arthropoda; class Insecta; order Coleoptera; family Curculionidae; genus Listronotus; species Listronotus oregonensis. The sequence continues at coordinate 24,545 of JAHBCN010004012.1, forward strand.
TCGAATGAAATCGACCTTTGTAGGTGAGGCACACCTACTATTTCGGTACCAATGGCTTCCTTTTAGTCCCTACCATGCACCCCGATGCTTTACTAAGTCCAGCAAAGTGCGTTCAAAAAGCTACAAGTGGTTATTTAACCCGAAAATAGTAGCTTTTTCACGATTTGAACCAAATTTCGAGTATAATCGACCTTTTTAGGTGAGGCACATCTACTAATTCGGTACCAATGGCTTCCCTGTAATCCCTAGTATACACTCCGACTCTTTACTAAGCCCAGCCAAGCGCGTTCAAAAAGCTATAAGCGGCTATTTAGCCCAAAAATAGCCGTTTTTTCACGATTTAGACCAAATTTTAAGGATAATCGACCTTTTTAGGTGAGGCACATCTACTATTTCGGTACCAATGGCTTCCCTGTATTCCCTAGTATGCACTCCAACTCTTTACTAAGCCCAGCGTGGCACGTTCAAAAAGCTATAAGCGGTTATTTAGCCTGTAAATAGCCGTTTTTTCACGATTTGGTCCATATTTCGAGTGAAATTGACCTTTGTGTGTGAGGCACACCTACAATATCGGTACCAATAGCTTACTTATAGTCCCTAACATGCGACCCGACTCTTTACTAGGCTCAGCGAAGCGCGTTCAAAATAAATAAATAATTTGCTAATGTGGATATATTTATATGTAAGTAGGTATATATATTTATTTGTCTGTCCACGTGATTCTGAAGTTATGGCTTGAGCTAAAATCATGAAATTTGGCACAGTGGTAGTCTTTAGCAGTGTGGCTTTAGTTAAAATAGCGGTAGCGGAAGGCGTCTTACGGAGACAGAGGCCCTTTAAAATTGTCTCTCGCCTGGCGGAGACAGGCTTTTCATCTAGTATAAAATAAAACAGATTTGATGTAATCAAATTAAAGTGTGCAGGGTTGCCCGTTTATTAAGGGCCTATACCTTTTCCAGAAAACTATAGGTTATACAGGAAAAAATATTTTATGAAACTTGTTTGTAGTAAAAGTGTCTTTAATATTATATTATTTTTAAATTTTTTGCTTTTTTAAATTTAGAGTAGCCACACAGAATTCCTTTTTTTAATGAAATACCCTATATTTTATTACATTTTTAGACAGTCCTTTTAAAGACAAAATCAACGATATAAGACCATGGGTCTGTGATGCAACGTTTGGAACCTATTGGCAATTATCGTCAGAATGGATGCAATTATGTAACCAAGATGACTACAACGCTGATTGACTTTAAAAAAAAATTATGTGTTTTTTTATATGATAGTGCATCAGTCAATATTTCAGTTTATAAGCCTGTTAAAAACCACGCAATGTTGCCAAAGGTCGCAAACTGTTTCTTTTCGATTTTTTTAAATGAAACACTCTCTATATTATTTTGAATAGCCACTTTCATTACAATTTCAATGATATAACATACCATGGGTCCATACCTTACCGTTTTGACCTAGTTGTCAGGTTCAAAAATTGGTTATAGTATTTAAATTATTAAGGTATGAAACTGAATGAGCTCCCTATCAACGTGTTCACAACCGTTTGTTGTTAAAAAGTCATATTAAGAACAGAATATCAACCTTTCTTGAACAATGTTGCCAAATTTCGCAAATGTGTTATTACAACGCCTAAACGTCTACGTAAATGACAAAAAAAAATACAAAGGTTCCCTAATGCATATAACTAGCAATGATTTACGTCTCAAATCCCATAAACCATTTAGAAACAGCATACACTTCACGTATTTTTTAAAACAACGAATATTTTAAAAAATTACTTTAATTAATTTTACTTAAAAGTAATATACATTAGGCAACGTTTGTAATTTGTTTTAATTTTTTATTTTCGAAGACTTTTAGAAGAAGAAATAAGACATTTGCGAAATGTGGCAACATTGTGCAAAGCTTGATATTTTATTTTTAATACGACTTCTTAAAAACACCCTTAAACGGTTGTGAACACGTTAATAAGGAGTCAATTCACAGTTTTATATCTTAATCATTTAAATCCTATGATCAATTTTTGAATCTGTCAATTAAACCAAAACGGTGAGTCAGGGACCCATATTATGTTATATTATTGGAATAATATACGGGGTGTTTTGTTTAAAAAAAAATGCAAAAAGTAACAGTTTGCGAATCTTGGCAACACTGCCTAGTTTTTACAGAATTATAAATTGGAATATTGAATGATCAAATGCATTATTGTATAAAAAAAACACATAAAAAATTTGAAATTTCAATTATCGTCGTAGTCATATCGGTTACATAATTGAATCTATTTTGAAGATAATTGCTAATACGTTCGAAACGGTGCATCACAGACCCACGATTTTATATATCGCTTAATTGATTAAAAAAAAAAGGTATTTAATATGTAATAAACTATAGGGTTTTTTATTAAAAAAAACTTTGTGTCGCCACTCTGTATATAAAAAAGCAACAAACCTGAAAATAATACGGAATTTAAGATAAGTTTACAGCAAACAAGTTTTCAAAAAAACTTTTTCTAATAAAAGGCTACGTAATAGTTTTTTGTGCAACCAGTTGGAAAAAGCACTTTTTTTCATAACGAGCAGATTGTGAGTTATGAAAAATAATGTTTCCCAAGGCGTTTCACAAATTATTTTTTCTAATTTTGAATATCATATGATTCATTTTATTTTTTTTAATTTTGACAATTAAAGTGACACTTTTCAAAACTCATTGACGTTGTCAAATATTATAATTTTCATCACCGAAAAAATTTCACTTTTCGTAACTAGTTATGAAAACTAAAATATTTGACAACGTCAATGAGTTTTGAAAAGTGTCACTGTAAATGTCAAAAATTAGAAAAATGACATTAAAAGTCATTCTTTATAAAAATTTTGCTAAAAATATGACTGTCAATGCAACAAAGTTGTTTATAGAGTGTCCAAAAAGTTAAAAATTTAAATTTTTTACAAGAAATAAGTAAACTTATTTTAATGAAAATAACAACAAATTGAAACCAAAACTTAAAGTTTCTGAGAAACGTTATAGGCCCTTAATAAACCAGCCACCCTGTACGTCATACCAGTTTCATTATTTTTTATAAGAAATTAAACTTACAACTTCTTGATTGTCAATTAAAAATGTGAAAAGTCAGACTTAATTGAACAAGGATGTTAATTTCTTCAAAGTTAGTTAGGTATCATAATAAAACCTAGCAAAATTTAGCTGACCTAGAGATCGAAATAAAAGTGGACTAAATATGAATAGGCACTCAGGATTTCCGAAACCTTAGAGGCTTTTAGTCTAGGAGGAATCGGCGCATCGAAAACTATTTCTCCTCAATTTTTCTAAACGATCCTTTTTAAATTGCCCTACTGATTATATATAGTTGAATTTTTTCGGATATGCACTTCCGACATTTTTTGCATCCTTAACTGATACACTTTTGCAGGGATAAACAATAAATTTACCAAAAAAGTCATGTTTTCTTATTTCAACTGTTACTTGTCACATTAATGACAAATTCCCAAGTTTAAAATTTCGCATTGTCAAAAAAAATATCTGCGTGTCAAAAGTAAAATTCTCGAAAAATAGGAAATAAGCGACTAAAACAAGCAAAGCCAGCTCATTATTCTAAATTTATTGGCTTTTTGAGCTAGAGAAGCAACAAAAGGCAGGAATTGCCGTGAACCTTCAAATGTGGTGAAAAGGACAGCGGCCGCAACGAAAGTGAGTGCAAGAGCAATATTTAATTTAAAAAAATATAGACTAAAATCGGACAAAAGTTTTAAAGAAGTATCATTAACAAGAAATAAAAAGCATATCAAAATTACTGACTACTTAAAAAGCAAGATCCGGGATACCATTTATCGCATGTATGCACTTAAAGAGCATATTACCATAAAATCTCTCCATCAAAAATTAAATGATGAAATGAGCAATCATTTTAACTTCTCCATAAGTTTTTTGGGTAATTGTCTCGAAAGTTGCCTCCTCCATTTTGACAATTTGGATACGGGGTTTGGGGCTCTGATTACGAATCTGAAAAAATATTTTTCGGCAACGTTTTTTCGAGATATTATCATCAAAGTTGAAAATCAAACTAACCTTATTTACACTATTCCTCCTTCTTTTTTGCACAGAATTCTTGATTTTTACACTAAATTGGCACATAATATATTAAAAACACCTTTTAAAAACTTGTTTTTATATTTATTTTACACCTTTTGCCATTTAATTGCAAACCTCCACTTTCACACGTCGGATCGTGGCCGCAACCATGTATACACTAGGGAATCATGGCCGCCCCGCTTGAAAGTGAAGCTTCGCAATTTAATGGAAAAAAGGTGTAAAATAAATAAAAATATAGGTTTTAAAGGGTGTTTATAAAATATTGTGTACCACTTTATATAAAAATCAAGAATTGTGTACAAAAAGAAGGGGAATATAGTGAAAATAAGGTTAGTTTGATTTTCAACTTGATGATGAATATCTCGAAAACGAAACGTTCGAAAAATATTTTTCAGATTCGTAATCAGCGCAAAAAACCCCTACAAATTTGGTCAAAATCGGAGGGAAACTTTCGACAATTACCGTTTTTTGCGAAAATGAGTAAAAGAAATTGGCTTTCTGTGGAAGAAAAGTAACAACCGAAATTATCTTATGGATTTACCAGATGTTTTTAATAAAAGATTAAATATTTGAGAGAATACACAAAAAATATGAGTCTACCTTAAAACGATCTTACTCCAGTATTTCTTGATGAAACATGGATATTCAGTAAAGGATCTTTTAGAAATACCTGGCAGGATGATACCAAAGTCAAAAAACAGTGAAGGTGAGTAAAAGTTGCTTTTATTCAAAAAGAAACCATTGGTAGGGGATCAATTACCAATACCTTTACACTTGCGCCCTAACTTTTTTTCCGTTTTGATTAATGTGCTAGGGTTGGATTGAAGAATTGCCTCGGGATTTGGATTTGTGATGGGATGAAGAGAATATATGTTTCTAATTATACTAGACATCTTAATTAATACTATAAAAACATTTTTATTCTTTTGCGCCGATGTTAAAACCGTTAATTTTTTTAGGTTATAGATATATCGTCGTCAACGCCGGCAATGAAAACGGATTTATCAAGGGAGCTAGTTCAGTCTTTAACAGTGGTACAAAGAGTGGCGACTACCATGATAGCATGAACCGCCAAAAGTTCGAAAAATGGTTTAAATATCAACTTGTTCAAAATTTGCCGCCCAAATCATTAATTATCATGGACAACGCTAGCTACCACTCCGGGCTGGTAGAAGACATACCCCGCAAATCTTGGACCAAAAAAAGATTTATTCTGTGGCTTTCCGAAGAAAATATTGCCTTTCCTAAGACAGCTATGAAAGACCAACTCTGGATTTGGTAGAAAAAAACCGAAGTTTAGAAAAGAAATATTTCCCTGACGAATATGTAAAACCTTTTGGTCATAAAGTTCTTCGCCTCCCACCGTACCATTGTTAATATAATCCAATCGTAATCGTTTGGTCAGAGTGCAAAAGAAAATATGACCAATATATTTCTGCCTTAAAAGGAACCTCTTCTGAAGTGTTGGCAACGTGGGAAAAGGTACTTGGCGAAATAACCGATGAGCATTGGCAGAACTACATTCGGCACGCCCAAAAAGAGATCCTAGAAGCTTGGGAAGTAATCAAAATATGCGATGCTTCAGATATAAACCCCGTCATAGTGACTGATTCGGATGACGAAGATGAGAGCGACGATCTGTTATCTGACCTTGACGATCTTTGATTTATATCATATAATATTTTATTTAAAAATTGTTTATTTATTTATTTAAATTTAGTTTAATCACTTTGCCATACATTAAGTTCTTATTGTTATACCATTGCTTTATATTGCATTGTATTGCAATCAACATCTTTTGGAATATCCTTTTGCCCTTGTTGATGATACTTCTTTAAAGCTTTTGTCCCATTTTGGTCCATTTTTTTTTTAATTAAATATCGCTCCTTCACTTACTTTCGTTGTTAAAGGTTAAAGGCAATTCCTGCAGCTTCTTGTCGTTTCTCTAGCTCAAAAAACGCAAATAAATTTAGAATGATGAGCTGTTTGCATTTTAAAGTATTGTTAAGAAAGCATTTTTTGCACACTATTTTATAAATAAATCAGATTTTATATTGTTAAAAACACTTTTAGTTTTTCTTTAAAGTATGGAAAATAAAGCCTTTACAGTTTACAAAATATACAAATTGACCGCACCTTGGTATGTCAATTGTTAACAGCTAAAGCTGAGTCTCATGCGTTCCGATTTCCGACGATCCGAATAAATCAAAGTATTTTTGATTGTTCAGTAACATTTTGGCGCCATTTTTCATCTCAAAAATTTTAACATTTTTTCCGATGAAGTTAAATTAATTTTAATTTTGTACGATGTCGACGTTTCTTTCTGGTCTTTTAACCTTACTTTATTTACCTTGTTGGGGTAATTTAAATTTATATTGAATATTAAAATAAACAGTTATAATTAAAATCTTTAAAAATTTTAACCTTAACCTCAATTTACCTTATACTCAACAACCACTTTCTTCTTCCATTAAATAATATTTAAGTTCAGTTAGGTTATTATTTCCTCTTGTTTCATTGCAGTTTCACAGGTTGACCTTTAAAATGCTCCTATTTTCTTTTCTTTTGACTGAATCGGATCCGAAATTCGGATCAATGAGACATGCAAGTTTTCCGACAAAAATTTTAAAAATTCGTGCTTCGGATGGTCGGAAATCGGACGCATGAGACTCCGGCTTAAGAAAACGTTTTTTTTGGCTTTTTGACATAACTGCATATCCGAAAAAATTCAAGTATAAATGCATGCATGTTGCCATGGGGCAACCTGGTGCCATATTGTTTAAACCGAAATGGTTTTAACAATGGCAAGGAATTGTTATTTTCTAAAAGGACAATTTTTTAAAATATTTTCCATTAAAATACAAATTAAAAAGAATCCATAACTTTTTACGATAAAGTTAATATTTTTGGAGATATGAACTATTAAAAGTTCGAAAAATGTTCAATTTGGGTACTTTTGACCCATGAAAAATATATAAAAAAAAGAATAAAATATAAAAATATTTTTTTATTTCTTACACAATAATGAAAATAAAGTTCTAATCACTTTCGTAAAATTAAATTTAGGAAAAAACTAAAAAAACAAATTGTAGATAATTTAATTATTAATAATATTGCTCCCTTTAACAATTTGGATAAAGTTAATAGTTTTTAAGATAAATGATAAATAATGATTCAGGACACAGAGGGGCCGTTAAGGTCGAATAGTTTTTGGTACTCATGCGCCGATTCGTCCTAGACTATTTGTGTTTAAAAATCTGCTGGCAAAGTTCTTGCTTTAGTTTAGTAAAATTTTATAGTTCAGAAAGTCATAAAATCCAAACCCTATAATAAAATGTCTATAATTCTCCGAGATAACTAGTTTAGAAATCTAGTAGTCAGGGGTGGATTTATGCAAAGGCTGAGTGGGCTGCTCAACAAAAAGATCGTACCATTTAATTTTTAGACCCATTTTCAAACTGCTGTAACTTTTTTAAAAATTAACTTTTTTGAATATCTAAAACGAAATTTAAAACCGCGTTTCTTCTACTTTAAGCTGTATTGCATTTAGTTTTAGTAAGATAAATATTGTCATGATGTACAGGGTGATCAATAGAGTGCTGCAAAAAAAAATCGAGTGTGTCCCATTTCAGTGGTATTTTTTTTGGTCGTTATAATATGGGTTATTATCAAGGTCATATCAATATCTCTAGACGTTTATGCCAGTTTTTAAATTAAGGACTTCTGGCTTGCGATACACTGCTAAACGTCAAATTTTGGTAAACAATTTTTTAAAAAGCTATAACTGGAAAATGGATTGACGGATTTCAATGAGTGTTTTATATTCGGAAAGCTCATTTCATGTAGATTTTTATGTCCTAAGCACTTTTCGATAGGTTATAATTTTATGAGTATACGGAGCCAACAAATACCAAAAACGTAGCTGATTTAGATATCCCAAATATAGGGTAAATTATGGAACGCCAAAGGGACCATATGTGTGTGTTTTGTTTAAAAATGGCCAAGTTGAAGTTTGTGTCAATATCTCGAAACGATTTCTATCGTTAATCGATTAATGCTGTTTATGTGCCTCTAAACTTATTCAGCAAAAATGCGTCGTTATTATGGCATTAGTTCTGAATGGTAGGAATTCTAACAACGTCTTAAAGTTTTAAACATTTTTAAACATAAATTAGGGTATTTGGTGTTGTACACCACGATATACGGAGTGATCAACAAAGTGCTTTCAAATTTATTATGGTATCCATAATTACCGCAACTTTAGATACAGAACGGCCTTGTTTGCGCAACATGTTTTATATTAAAATTGGTTATGAATTATAGGCTTGAAATTCTTTTTAATACATTTCGGTGTCCAAAAACTTACCGCACTATATTTTTTAGTTGATTTAAGCTTAGTTTTGCCATTTTCAAAGAGTCAAATCACCTCCACAAAAAACAAAACAAATGTTTACTTGATACATTGAATTTATCTATAGCAGCGATACGTTTCTATAGCAACGATGGAATAATGTCATTGTCATGAGAATGTTTTATTTTTTAAGGTTTATTAAAACATGTGTAAAATGGATTACTGGGAAATCCTAAATTTACATTCATCTAGGATTTTAATAATAAAGACTTGCAACAACGTCTAGAAATATCGAAAAAACAATATTATTCTAATAAGTAAAATATTTTGCTATCCAAAATGGCACAAAATAAAACATTTAAATTTTTTGAAAGCACTTTGTTGATCACTCCGTATATCATGATGTAGAACACCAAATACCCTTTTATGTTTATGTTTAAAACTTTAAGACGTTGTTGGAATTCCTACCATGTAGACATAATGCCATAATAACGACGCATTTTGCTGAATAAGTTTACAGGCACTTAAACTGCATAAATCGATTAACGGTGGAAATGTTTCGAGATATTGACACAAACTTCAACTGGCCATTTTTAAAACAAAGCACACACATATGATCCCTTTGGCGTTATATAATTTTAAGGTTTATTAAAACATGTGTAAAATGGATTACTGGGAAATCCTAAATTTACATTCATCTAGGATTTTAATAATAAAGACTTGCAACAACGTCTAGAAATATCGAAAAAACAATATTATTCTAATAAGTAAAATATTTTGCTATCCAAAATGGCACAAAATAAAACATTTAAATTTTTTGAAAGTACTTTGTTGATCACTCCGTATATCATGATGTAGAACACCAAAGACCCTAAGTTTATGTTTAAAAATGTTTAAAACTTTAAGACGTTGTTGGAATTCCTACCATGTAGACCTAATGCCATAATAACGACGCATTTTTGCCGAATAAGTTTACAGGCACTTAAACCACGGCTTAAACTGCATAAATCGATTAACGGTAGAAATCGTTTCGAGATATTGACACACACTTCAACTTGGCCATTTTTAAAACAAAGCACACACATATGATCCCTTTGGCGTTATATAATTTTAAGGTTTATTAAAACATGTGTAAAATGGATTACTGGGAAATCCTAAATTTACATTCATCTAGGATTTTAAGAATAAAGACTTGCAACAACATCTAAAAATATCGAAAAAACAATATTATTCTAATAAGTAAAAGATTTTGCTATCCAAAATGGCACAAAATTAAACATTTAAATTTTTTGAAAGCACTTTGTTGATCACTTCGTATATCATGGTGTAAAACACCAAATAGCCTAATTTATGTTTAAAAATGTTTAAAACTTTAAGACGTTGTTGGAATTCCTACCATGTAGACATAATGCCATAATAACGACGCATTTTTGCTGAATAATTTTACAGGCACTTAAACTGCATAAATCGATTAACGGTAGAAATCGTTTCGAGATATTGACACAAACTTTAACTTGGCCATTTTTAAAACAAAATACACACATATGGTCCCTTTGGCGTTAAATAATTTATCCTATATTTGGGATTTCTAAATCAGATACGTTTTTGGTATTTGTTGGCCCCGTATACTCATAAAATTATAAACTATCGAAAAGTGCTTAGGACATAAAAAATCTACATGAAAAGCTTGAATATGAAACACTTTGAAATCCGTCAATCCATTTTCCAGTTATAGCGTTTTAAAGAATTGATTACCAAAATTTGACGTTTAGAAGTGTATCGCAAGCCAGAGGTCCTCAATTCAAAAACTGGCAAAACGTCTAGAGATATTGATATGACCTTGATAATAACCCATATTATAACGACCAAAAAAAATTACCACTGAAATGGGACACACTCGATTTTTTTGTTTTTTTGCAGCACTCTATTGATCACCCTGTACATCATGACGATATTTATCTTACTAAAACTAAATGCAATACAGCTTAAAGTAGAAGAAACGCGGTTTTAAGCTTCGTTTTAGATATTCAAAAAAGTTAATTTTTAAAAAAGTTACAGCAGTTTGAAAATGGGTCTAAAAATTAAATGGTACGATCTTTTTGTTGAGCAGTTTATTATGGGCGGCAAATTTACGATCAATTTCTAAAAAAATGTAATTGTAAATTTTAATGATATAATTAATGATTTTTGCAGAAAAAAAGATTTGAATGAAAATGTTAATATAGGGTTTTGCCTATAATTAAATAATACATAGTTTAAAAAAAACATTGTAATTTATATTTTGTTTTTATATTATTTATTTATTTATTTTATTTTATTTATTTAATTAAAGTCCTACAAAACACATAACGAGAGGTAATTAAATTATAAGATTAAAGCTAATTTTTTAACAATTATATAATTTGTTTGTTTTAAAGAATTATTATTTAATTTTCTGTATGATTTACTTTTGTTAAATTTGTTTATTAAATTTTTATAAGAATTACTAGTGGAGTTTACATTTTTTAATGCTATATTTTTCGTTTTGATATCCAAAAAATATTGACTTATTAGGGCGGCAAAAATATATTAGCCTATGGGCGGCAAAAAGTTAGATCTAGCTCTGCTAGTAGTTATATTTAATCAAAAACCCCATGGTTATACAGTTTGCTCGGCGAAATGGTAGAGAAGACGAGAAACAGACCAAAAATTTCCATTTTGCAAGGAAAAGTCATTCCTTATAAAAATTTCTGCTTGATGGAAAAAATACAACTGTCAATGCAAAAAACATGAAGTTGTTTACAAATTTTAATTTATTACAAGAGTAAAGTATCCCTATTCTAACTCCTTTTAGCAAAATGCCATTTAAAAAATTATTTCAAATCATCACGTCTTCTAAGACATGCATTTCCCTGAAATTTTTAGTAGATGTAATGATTTTGTATACCTTTAAGTATCACCTTTGATAGGTACCTCAGAAATAAATTATTTCTGTGTCAACCAAAACGTCATTGTCAGTAACTTATAAAGATGTTTATATATTTACAATGTTAACATTGTAAATATTAACATTTAAAATTTAACAAAATACAATAAATTGAAACCAATACATATAATTTAAGGTATAATTCACCTTAAATCTTACTCCCTACCCACAAACAGGCTTTGTAGGATCTATGGAGGACTAGAGGATAGAGTGGAAACAAAGTGAAAAAATGTGTCCATGTTCGAAGCTTTTCTATCAGAAAACGATAGGGTGCGCTGGTTACGGTCGTACGGGCTTCTGAAACAGTGCTGCCAGGCAAAACATTAGAGTGGTTGTTGTCAAAGATAATATAAAGGTTCAAATGAAAATTAAAAAATTAAGTCGATAAAAAAAGGTACTAATCTGTCTGGTGCCTTTAGGTACCAACGAATTCATACTTAAATTTGGTTATAATCGAAAGTCTACCTTTTAAAAATACGATTTAAAAAAAATCTTTGGATGGTTAATATTTTCCCAGTAAAAAACTGATTTTAAAATTTTTAATTTGCGTATTTAAATGCATACAAATACATTTTTTCTATATTGACACTGACATTTGTCACTTTTAAATTCAAAATAAGTATGAACAGTGTTGCCGTATTTATTAAATTTTGGTCAGCAAGTTTTCACGTCTGAAATATAATTGAGGAAAATAAAAAGCTGCTTTAACTAACAGAACTAACCATGACCGATAAAAACCCGAGGGCTGTTGAATTTGTCTAAAGGTCGGTCATGGTTAGTTCTGGTACGGCTTTTTTATTTTTGCCAATTATCTTTTAGATGTAAAAATAAAGAGACGTAGAAAAAAAGTCTGTACCTAAGTGTCTGAAAAGTTGCCTCAACCCCGATTTTGACCAAATTTGGTATACAGGGGTTTTTTGGGGCGCTGATCACGAATCTGAAAACATTTTTTTCGGCAACGTTTCGTTTCTGAGATATTCCTCATTAAAGTTGAAAATCAAACTAACCGTATTTTCACTATATTCACCCTTCTTTTTGCACACAATTTATCATTGTTACACTAAATTGGCCCACAATAATTTAAAAACACCCTTTTTTATTTTTTTCTTTATTTTTTCAGACCAGACCCGATACCTATTTTTGAAAGAATTTATTGAACCAGATCTGCATAATAATTTGGGTTTCCTTTACGCAAATTTGCAATGGTATAATTTTCTAAGCCTAATTAAAAAAAAAATAAACCAACCAAATATAATAAAACTTTACCAGACCAAGGCATTTTAATAAGTCATTAATAGATTTTTTGTTTTTTTATATATAAAAAGTTCAAGTAAAAGGTCGTATGGAGATCGCGGGATTCCAACTCGCGTCTCACATGATACAAGCCTAGATCTTCAACCATTGATATCTGAACGCTACGGCATATTTCCTGCAGAAATCAGTTAAAAAAAAACATTGGGTGTTGAAAAAATGTTATAATTTTAATAAAATTTTAATAAAAAACTGAAAACCATACTGTTTTTAACCATACTAAAACTAATATCTCAGGGAATGTAGTTATTTGAAACAATATTCTAAAATAACATTTTGCTCAAATTTTTAAAATAAAGGTACTTTACTCTTTTAAAAAAAAATCGAATTTTTAACTTTTAGGACACCACGTATACAATTTCGTTTCTTTTTTATCGACAATAGTATTTTTTAGCAAGCAAAATTTTTTATAAGGAATTACTGTTCCTCAAAAAATTAAATTTTTGTCTGTTTCTTCTCTTGTCGATTACATCGCCGGACATACTGTATATATTGAGGTTCAGTTTTAAAAGACTTTAGACTTTCTTTTAATATTTACTTAAATTTTAGATTGCACAAAACTATAAAGGTACATTTTTATTGCCTTTTCTATTGTTAAACATAAAATGAGATTAAAATAAAAGTAAATACATGTTTAGTATACCTACATAATTTCATTTAAGGTTTATAGCTGGAGAATTATTTGTCTTTCTGGCGCTGTTTATATAATTATTTTGTCGGGGGTAATATCCCTAGTGCATTTAATTTTTCCGGAAAAATTCGGAAAAACGAGTTTCTAAGTAATTTGTTTTCGCGAAAGTGGAAAAATCCTCGTCTTCGACTCGGATTTTTAAAACCACTCTCGCTCATGCTATTTGTTAAAACAGGTTACTTAGAAACGAGTGTTCTTTCCACAGGAAAAATAAGATGGACGAGGTATATTTGGTAAGATTATTTCCTGAGTTAAATAAACATTTTATTTTAATACAACATTTTTTTATTAAAATAATAAGAACAGTAATTAATAAGAACAATATAACTTTCAAGCTAGGAAAGGTAATTACTTCAAACTTATTTTAAATTACAATTAATATAAAAATTACAATTATTGTAGGTTACAGGAGTATTGTTAGCCATATCGGTTAAATTCTTTTTAATTATGTTTGTAGTAGCACTATTCTCTATGTTGCTGTGAGGAGTGTCAAACGATTGATGGCTCGAAGAAGTGTTTATTTTCTGTCTTTTCAAGGGAGCTTCGAAGCTTGTAGATGGTACATTATTTTGGACGGTTCTTAAGGCAGTGATGATATTTGAATGATGTTGACTGTCCATTTGTAGATACGGTTGGAAAGACGCAGAATGCCCTGTGATTTTGATGAGTTGCTGCTCGCCTAAACCGGCCTTTGCCAGATTAGTACCAGCAGTTGATCGCATAGAATGTTTAGATATTTTAACTTCTGTCGTGTTGATACCTGTTTTTAGGGCTGCGTCTTTTGTCCATTTTGACAGTTCATTTCTTCCAACAAGAATGTTTTTAAACCATCCAGTGCTACGATTGGATTGCCATGCTGAATTTGGTGTCAAAAACAATCTATTTGCTGTTATTTTGGTCGTTCGTTTGTTTAACAGGGATTTGTATAAACGTACCGGACAAAACTCAGGGTTTTTCGAATTAGGAACAAGCCACTTGCTATCGCACAGATTTTTTGCACCACCTTGTGCAATTTTGCTGAAGACTGTGTTATACTCGATCTTTCCTAAAACAAGGGATTGACTTAATTGTCAAAATATATTTTGTAGTGTGATTTTAAAGTAGATGTATGTAACTTTTAATTTTTTGGAAAAGCAAAGGAATTTTAGTGTTATATATCGTTTTTAATTTTTTATTTTTTTTTACAAAAATAGTACAGCTAGCAAATTTTGGATGCTAAAAAAATGGCAAAGCGTGATTTATACAAGGTATTGCAAAAAAGACATTAAAAAATTGCGAAAACAGATTTTACGCTAAGATAAAAAGTATGTGCACATATTTTGTTTTGATATAAGCGTTTTTTCTGCCAAGTTACAATAAACATTTACAGATTTTGTTGCAAAATTAAAAAGCAATATCTCACCTGTTTTGATTCCATAATTATCAATTTCTTTTTTAAAATGTTCTGTTAAGCAACGAGCGGCTTCTCTGCCCCTCCAAGCAAGCTCAACTGCTGCAATAAAGTAAAATTTACGCTCATCTCATCCCATAAGGACACCATCTTGTAGTAGTCGTCCATATTTAAAGAAGCTGAACTTGTTTTCCTTTTTTCTTTATGTTTGGTATGTAAGGTCGTGGAATGGGTCGAACACGATATTAAATTCTTGAAAATATTTTTCCTGCAGTTTTTTGGCAACGATATTCCACATTACTTTTACACACAGTTCTTTGTAGTCTTCCCCATTAGCTTTACGCATGTTCCATGCCCAGTCCTTGAGGATTAAATTTAGCTCGCCTGTAGTTGTTGTCTGGAGTAATTGGTAATTTTTTGCTTGGCAAAATTCCATAAATTGCTTCCAAATCTATGTGTGAGTTTTCTGAGTATTTAGTCGAACACTATTTTCAACAGCCGCATTAATTTTACTTTCGGAAACATTTCCAAACCGATTTATTTTGAGTATTAGTTGAAAAATTAATAAATTCGTAAGCGTCGTTTGTGATTTTTGTTGTTGGTACATAGCAACACAGCATAGAAACCAAGTTTGTTTTTACAAGGCAACTTGTCAAACTTGCATGAAATTTTTTCGATTTTTTTTTCGGAAAAACTGCTGTCAGCTAATTTGACAGTTGTTAAGTAATTTTTCCACTTAAAATTTATATTTGACATACCAATTCTTGATAGCGATTGGTCAAAATTAATAGGAAGGAAGATAATCTTCATTAAAAGTTTTCTTTTATTTTGTTTTTGTAAGTATCCAAAATACCCCTACTAAAAATGATTTTTTTCCAGTTGAAACCGTCAAGTTTTTGTGTGGTTGACGCATCCAAGCAAGTGCGAATGTGCCTACTGTAAATTCTTATGAAATGTTCATTTTCCTTATTTTTATTTTATTTGTTGTATAAATGGCCACAGGTAAAGAATACTATTTTTATTTTCTATTTTATGGTATTACTTATTTTTATGTTTTATTATTTGTGTGTATAAAAACATCTTTAAACTTAAAATACATATCATACATTTTTAACTGCGCACCTAAAATTTGCAAAAAAGCTCTAAAATGGTCAATTTTTTATTTACAGTTACTCTATGTATGCGATATTAGGATTTGACTTTGTTGTAGCTTGTATGTTATAAGTTTCTTTTTTATTTTTCAGTTTTACAATACGAACCAAACAATGCAACTGCAAAGGAATTTTATCCTTTAATATTGGAAAAACTTAAACAAAGTAAGTATTGGTTTTTATTAACTTTTCATAAAGCTTATTAACTTACCACTAATTTCGTTTGTTAAAATAACAAATGTAGAGCACAAATTAATCTATGTTTTGTAAGCTTAAGACGTATACTTGATTTTAAAAGTCATATTTAGACAATTTTAATTTAAAATACTAATTAATTTTTAAACAGGGTTTGTTTTATACTAAAAGGTGACAAAATTTGCACGAAACGTTACAAAATTTTTATTTCTTATGTTGCGCACGCACCAGTGTTCCGGGGATGTGGAACCTCCACCAAAGTGATCGCATCGGGCCAGAAGTTCAAATATTGTTTTTCTTTGAATATTTAATTCTACTAAATACTTTCTTTTTTTACTTTTGAAATATAGCTAATGGCGATAGAAGGTACTAAAGAAATACCATTTAGTGCTCTAATTAGGTTTTCTAAATTTTTGCTTTTTTCAAGCTTAAAATGTTTTCTCACACTATTACATTTTTTGATACCTCTTTGGATACAATGGCCACTAAGTGAATAATTTTTAATTAAAGTTGAGTATTTCTCTGGCAGTTTATAAAACTTTTTTGCATTTGAGCATTATGCTGCCACGTTTCTAAAGCTCTTCTGGCGATCAGGGCTTAAAGTTTGTATTGTTCTGTTTATATAGCCTAGCTAGAATAGGGATATAGTCAAGCAGAGGATAAGCTTAAAGGGTCGCCTTTACTTTTTTTTTTCATCTATTCAGCAAAAAATTATAATCTATTTAGGTATACAGTGTGAGGTTATTTATCGTTAAAATATATATGTTTTATTATTATGTATTTAAATTTTAAATTTATTGATGAAAAAATATAACTGATTTAAATGTATTTAAAAAAAGCATTTTTTTTAAACAATGCAACTGGCCTATGTATTGAGCAAAGCAACTTAAATTATTTATCTCTAGTAAAGGATTCATCCTGTCCCTTCCTCCCAGTCAGAGAGTCCCAATGACGCAAGCCTTGTAAACAGTAACTTACAGTTTATATATGGCACGTACAATGTGCCTATTCGCTCATAGAAAAACCCAGCGATTTAAAGAAAAAATTGCCAGCATAAAATTCCTCAAATGAAACCATATTCTAAGAGGAAAATATATAAAGATAGAAAAAATTTTCCAACATGGGAAAAATTAACCTAACCCTTAAAAATATCAACCATTTAATTAAAGGCCCTCTTCAATTTATTCATTGACTTTGTCTTCATCGGTTAAAACGGTTCTTTGGCTTTCGTTTCGCCCCGGGCGCCGAGTCCTTCGTACTGCTCCGGCTAGCTCGTTCGTCGCCCAAGTCGGCGTCTTCAGGCATGGCCATGGAACCAAGCCCCATATTTAGCGGTTCCATAGCCTCTTCTGTATGGCTCACTGATCTTCGCGCGCTTTTTATTTTGTTGCTACTTTTTGCTCCTTATTCCTGAAACCACGCCCTGACCACGGTTTCACCAGGTCGGGAACGCTCTCTGGCACTCCTCTTCTCCTTTTTTTGCAATTTCTTACGGATCGCACAACGGTCAGCCTTGAAGGCCCCTGGTTCGCTGTCCCGAGATTTCCAAAGCTGGCCTCTGCCTCAAAACCCAAAAGATTTAAACCCCCCGGGGGTCCCGGTTTGGGGAACTTTCAGTTGGTTCCCCCCTCCCCTCATGCCGAACCCCCAGCACTATAAAAGCACGGTTACCTTTGACGTGGTGACCTTTCTACAAAAATTTCCCCTTCGAGTTACAAAAAGTGGTAGTTGGCCCGGGGGTCAAAAACCCCCTCCTTATCTCCCTCCTCCTCCTTGCCAAGCCCCGCCAAAAAATTAGTTACCCACAGAGGCGGCACCTGGTGCAGTACCTTCGATGTGGTTAGTTGTGGTCCTTTCTGCTCTCCTGGTGGTACCCGACAAGAACCGCTCGTGGGTTCTCCAATAACACCCCTAAACTGAAGCCCCAATAGGTTCCCGAAGTGTTCCTGCTCTAGAAGCATGGTTAGACCTTTTTCTAGGTTTTTCGCCCCCGTAATTCTTCTTTTTAAAAACCCTTTAACCGAAGGCAGGGGGTTTACTTTATAAAAACGGCCGACATCGACCGACTTTCCCAAAAGGAAATTTGGACGGAAAATTTTAAACCCCTGAACTTTATAATTTTGTATTAGTATCAAAATAATTTTATTGTGTATAAAAACCCAAAAAACAGTTTTATATTAATTCTAAAAAAATTTTTTTGTATCACTTTATTACTAAAGGTGATAAATATTTATTATAATATACGGGGTTTTTACTAAGCGCGCGTCGGTAAATAGTTACTAAACCGTTAAA
This sequence comes from Listronotus oregonensis, assembly GCA_019359885.1. Classification (NCBI taxonomy): domain Eukaryota; kingdom Metazoa; phylum Arthropoda; class Insecta; order Coleoptera; family Curculionidae; genus Listronotus; species Listronotus oregonensis. Next base: position 43,010 of record JAHBCN010004012.1, read on the forward strand.
CTTATAAGAAAATTTTTTAACCAAAAACTTTTAAAATTTCATCTCTGGGGGAACCCCAAAATTTTTTCTAGTAAACCGGGTACCTAAAAAAGGGGTTATCCCCAAAAATTATATTTTTCTTAAAGGAACCCCCTTTTTTTTATGTCCCAAATAAGCCTCTTGGGTTTTAAACAACTCTAAATTTGTATGTGGGTCGAATGCAGCGTTGCCAACTATATTTTTTTTAAAAATTTTAAAAACAAACTTTTTTAAATTTAAAATTTTACTTTTGTTAATTTCCTAAAATTTACATTAAAACAAAATTTTTAATTTTCTTTATCCAAACGGGGTTTTTTTTTTTTGGTTTAAATTTTTACCGGGCCCCCAAATATTTTTTTTAAAAATATTATTTTCAATTCTTTTTAAATTTTTTTTTTAAATACAACCCCCTGTTTTTATTTCCTTAAAAAAAAGTTTCTTTCAAAAAAACCAAATTTTTTTTGGGCCCTTTTTTTTCTTTTTCAATTTTTTGAAATTTAAAACCCGGGGTTTTCCCCCAAATTTTGAAATATCTAATTGCGGGAAAAAAATCAAAAAATTTTACCCCGGGTGGCATAATTAAATTTTTTTAAAAAAAATTTTTATCATTTTTTTTTTAATTTAATTTTTTAAAACAAAAACTTAAAAATTTTAAAAAAAATTTAAAAAACCCCCAAATTTAAATTTTTTAAATACTCAAACACTCACCTTTTTTCTGTAAAAATTTGGGGAACCGGGTTAAAGATCTATTTCTTTTTTCCTTAAAAAGGGTTATTGAATTTCTTTTTTTATTCTTTCCCATTTTTCTTATTGGGGGTTCTTTGCCCGGGTTTTTTGGGGGCCCCCCGGGAAAAAAAAAAGGGGTTTTTCCCTTTTTTGGTGACCTTGGGGGGCCAAGGGGAAATTTTTGTCCTCTTTTTTCCGACCCCAAAGGCCGGAAATTTTTTTAAACCCGAGTATTTCGTACTCCAAGCATAAATGAGCAGGTGCCCCATCTAACTGGAACCATCCCCTAATAGTTGTAGGGGTACTTTTCTGCGATTATCAAGATCTTCTTTAAAAAATTTTGGGAAAATTTTTCCATTAAGGTGTCCATCAAAAAAATGGGGCCCAATTATTGGTTTTTCCCAAATTTTGCCCCCCAAAAAATTTAAACCCCCCCCTATTTTTGCTGATCAACAGTCCTCAAAAAAAGTGGATTAACATAAAAAAAAAAATAAATTATGCCTGTTTACATAAAAATTTTTGTGGAATGTCCCCTTCATAAAATAATTTTTAAAAATCGTACATCTTCTCTAATTCGAGCAAGACCCCAATTAAAAATTTTCCTTTTTTAAAGTCTTGTCCTTTAAGTGTTTGTTTAAAATTTCCCCGATATGGATGAAACTTATTCTTACTCAACATTCTCTTCACGGGGGAAGTTTGACCTAAGTTCAGCAAATCACTTATTTCCGCTGTACTTCACTTTGGGGCCCTTTAACAACAGATGCGACCACGTTAAATTCATTTTCTTCGTTTCCCCTGGCTTTTTCTTTCTGTTTTTCCCTTTTCTTAACTGTTTCAATTTCAAATCACCCCTCTCTTTGGAATGATCTTGGATGTCTTTTTTTAAAACCCTCCCCTGTATACTCAGGATGCCAAAAAAATTCTTAAAAAATTTCCGGGGAAATAAAAAAAAATTTTAATTGATTCTTGCTGTGTATGCTTCATTTTAATTGCCAAATACTTCTAAAACGGAAGATAAATTTAAGGGGGGTAACCAAATGTCACAAGATTACATAAATAGTTACCAACACTGACATGCCAACAGTATTTTGTTTTCCCCCTTCTTGAATCCCCTAAATTTCCCTTTTTTGGGTTAAATTTACGAAAAAAACCTTTAAAATTAAAACGTGTGCAATAGATAAAACCAAAAAATGTTTTCTGAAAACAAGTTAAAATTTTTTAAAGGCAATATAATACATAGAGTGTTGTATTTAAAAAAAAATTTTTAAAATAGAATTGAAAATAAAAAATGTTTGAATAAAATTTTTTGGCACCCCCGGGAAATTAAATAAAAAATTGAAGATGGTTTAGGATAAAAAGGTGTCGACATTAGATTACATGTAAATTTGTCAGCGAAATTAACAAACAATGGCGGAGACATAACAAATTTTTTAAAAAAAAATGTTTTTGAATGATAAAAAAAAAAAATTATAGGGTTAAACGCTGCAACAAAACCCCCTTCAAATTTTTAATTTGTATTTAAGGTACAAGGCCAAGTAAGTTGTTCTGCTAAAGTGATGCATGTATTCGGTACATGCAATTTAACTAAATTTAGTAATACAGTCGCTCATTTACTTATAAACTAGAGTGGATGTATTAGTACTTGCGACGTGATTGCAGATAGATGCTCAAAGAAATCTGAAAGAGTTCTGCTTTGCCTTGACTACTTGTTAACTGCATCACATTAAATAATATAGAAAGAATTGGATGTTCAATAAAAAGTATCTTTTGATTTTAAAGTCAAAATTCAGAATATGTTCCATTCTTATTGTCGAACTATACTGATTTATTAGTAACTATATCAAATTTTGATAGTATATTCTTCCAACACAACATTAAGGTCAACTTGATGACTTTTTGTTATAAGTATATTATAAACAGTTACATATATTTTGTTGCAACAGAATACTATAAAATCTAATATAAGCTATTTCATGAGTCCTTTTCAAATGGCCATATAACAGCAATGATAGAAAATTAAATCCAGCAAAGCGGCGGAACAATACTAAAATGCAACTAAGCTTTCATAAACCCTCTTTTCCAGAGAGCAATTCAATTGAAATATAAATTTATATGCCATGCAACTGTGCAAGAAAGTTTAGTTCGGATTTAAAACAAAAGGGGGCTATATAATCACCGTTTGCAGAACCAGGCTTATTTGGAATTTTTGTTCCTAATAAAAAAAAAACAAAGCAGTTGTCAAAAAGCAAAATTAATAATACCGGGTTAGTTAAAGCCCCTTAATGCTTAAAATTTTTTAAAAGCGCAAAAACAGTTTATACAATTTGGTATCTGGATGCTGAACTTAGTAAGACCCCAAATTTTTGGGACTCTACTTTCACAAATTGCTAATATATGACACGCCACATTTTTAGTAAAAGGTATCGCATGCATAAATATCATTAAAGGCTTAAAAGGACATTCTCTTTAAAAATTACGATTTAATTTTTTTAAACCCGTCAAAACTGCGTTTATAAAATTTGGTATCTACGGGTGCTGAACTTAGTAAGACCCAAAATTTTTAGAACTCTATCGCCACAAATTGCTGAGGCATGACACACCACATTTTTAGTAACAGGAATCGAACGCTTAAATATCTTTAATGGCTTAAGCTGCGTTTACTGAATTTGGTATTTAGGGGTTTTTAAGGCCTTGTCATATCTCAGCAACTAGTAGAGATAGAATTTTGAAAAGTTGGGATCTTACTAAATTTGGCAAGCCCAATTTATTGCAATAAAAAAGGACATTCTGTTTAAAGATTACGTATAGTACGAAACTGAGAAATATGGTAACGGTGTCGATATTACTATTTAATTCGGCCTAACCAAGTTAGCGGTTTAAAAGATATTTAGCTTCTTACTGAAAATTTAATGTTGTCATATCATAGCAAAAAGTGAAGAATTTTAAAATTTAACCAGCCTAATTTATATAAATGAAACATTCTGTTAAAAATAAGAAAATATTATGTCTAGCACAAAACTCGCAAATCTGCCACCAGGTCCGATATTACTATTTAATTCCGCATAACCAAAATCCCCCAGATACCAAATTTTGTGAACGTCTTTTTTGCAATTTTAAACATATTTAAACGTTGCGGTACTTGTTACTAACCCTGTATATAAAGTACAGTACAATGAACTTTTACAGGAAGTAAAGAAAACTTACAAAATATGTTTCTTTTTCGGAATTTTTTTGCTTATTTAAAGTGAATTATATTTACGACAAAAAGAGCAACGGTTTCCATTTCCGTTTCTAAAAAATTGGTCGCATACTAAAAATTATGTCGAAAAAGAATACCTTCAAATATATGACACGGATAAAAAAATCTATCAAAAACATCACCCATGGCAAAAATGTGATACCAGTTAATTTCGGTATCCGTTAAAACTGGAAGACGAACGATTAAAGGCGTACAAAACATGACACCGGTAACACCATTCTTTTTGTACTACGCAAGTTTAAAATTAGAGTATCTCAAAAGTCGTTTGATCGAGTTAATTTAAGAGTACCTTTTTATGTAGAACTAAGCAAAAAATATGTATCATGTACCAAATTATTAACAATATAAAAGTTATGACGAAATAATGGTAAAAATCACGAAATATCACATGGAGGTAGGGGGGGGGCTGTAGTGAGATATCACGTGTATTTATTTTGTCGTTGAACACCCGAAAAGCGGCGTGTGAGCTCGACTCGCTGTTGCCAGGCAACGTTTCCGAATTTTTATTACGGTCCTTAATTTTCCAGAATTGAATTAGATTATACTTACTTGTAATTAAAGATACTAAAAAATACATGTGATTTCGGGTAGGAGGGGGTGGTTAGTCTTAAACCTAACCACGTATCACCAAGGGGGAGAGGGGGTGTTAAAAAATGCTAAAAAACATTACATGATTAATGGATGACCCCTCAGCAGAAGGTGTATTTCGGTTAATGTTCTTACTGTACGAAGTTTCATTTCAATCAAAAATCTCCATTTAAAAATAAAGCAAAAATCCCAATTTTATTTTTTTTTTATTTTATAGTCCAAATTATACTCATTTGTAATGACGTCATTTTTGTTTATCTTTGTTTAGTATAATAATATTCCAAACAGCGGTGACAACAAATTTTTGAAAAAAATGGGTGTCTGATCATTATTCATTTTTTATATTTTTGGTTATGTAAAGTATCCGTCATTGTCAATCAAAAACATTGGTGTGTCAACTTGTTGTTATTTCGAAAAGCATAAAAAATGCCGAGAAAAAGATATAATAGGTATAATGAACAAACGCAGCGAATAATTTTAAATATATTGGCTTTTTTTCAACTGGAAAAGGAACAAGTCCGAAACGGAATCGCCCTTCAAACTGAGAATGTAATACAGCGAGTGGCAGATGCTACGAAATTGAGCCCAACGACGATAGCAAATATAAGGAAGAATGGGATAAAATTAGACCAGGATTACGCTTCCAATATGTCTTCCAAGCACCGCACCGCAAAAACCAAAATTACAACATATTTGAAAAATTTAATTCGGGACACAATTTATGCTATGTACGCCAGAAAAGAATATGTTACGTTGGCAACAATAAAACAAAAGTTTAGGGAAGAATTTGAATATTTTGAATTTTCCATCGACTCCTTAAGAAGATGGATCAAAAGTATAGGCTTCCGGTGGAATAAATCTAATAATAGAAATTATTTAATGGACTTGCCAGATATTGTTCATAAAAGAATACATTTTTTAAGGGAGTATATCAAAAATAAAAATTTAGGTTCGGAAGGTTTTACTGAAGTTTTCATTGACGAGACGTGGATCTTTAGCAAGGGATCATTTCGTAGTAGCTGGCAAGATGATACCAAGCACTCGGATTCAAGAAAAACAGTGAAGGTAAAAATATGTTTTTTTATTTTTTAAGTAAAAACTGGTGCCTTTAAATCTTCATAATTTCGTCTGTTACATATTTTTATCAGCTTATAAAAGTACAAAAAAATTAAAAAGTAGGTCCAATAGGATAGTTTGGGAGCTATGATGGCCCTTCAAAGACTCCTGGATCTCTCAAAAAATCGCAGCGAAGCAATGTAAGAAATATATGAAAAGTTTTATTTTCAACCATCCTCCCGAGTCCTACCGCCTGACGAGTCCTAGCAGTTTACGTTTGCAGGGCTTAATACTCGTGTTAGTTAAATTAGGTGAATTAGGTTAGGCTAGGTTGATTAGGTTTAGTTAGGTTAGACTTGTTTTGGTTAAAAAAACGCGTTTGCAAGTAAAAAACGCAAACGGCTAGGAATCGTCAGGCGATGGGACTCTGGCGGATGGTTAGGAATAATTTCAGTGCAGCAATATATAGCATAGGAATGCAAAATATTAATTTGACGTATTTAAGGATTATTACAGATTTTGAAGCTCATAATATTGCTTCGCAGTGAATTTCTGGGAGACATTCTCACGTGGCGTACCTCCCATTTCTCCCAAACAATCCAAATAATTTTTTAATTTTTTTTGTTAAAAAAATTTAAAGGTTGGGCTTTATGAGGGAATTTGACTGTAAGTACTATGTGCATGGAACATTACCTATTTCTGATGTTTAAGAAAAATTAAGTTAACTTATATTTTTTAAGGTCAACGTTATATTGTGGTCCACGCCGGAACCAAAGATGGCTTCATCAAGGGCGCGGATCTAATATTTAAAAGTGGATTAAAGACGGGGATTATCATGACAATATGAACAGGAAAAACTTCGAAAACTGGTTTAAAACTCAGCTGGTTCCGAATCTTCCACCAAAGTCATTAATAATCATGGACAATGCAAGTTACCATTCTGGTTTATTAGAAGAAATCCCGAGAAAATCTTGGACAAAGCAGAGACTGATCGAATGGTTGAATAAAGAGAACATTAACTTTCCAGAAAAGGCCATGAAAGATCAAATATGGAATATTGCGCGCAAAAACTCCCTAATGAAAAAAATACTACCTTGATGAATATGTTAAACCTTTAGGACACAAAATTTTGCGACTGCCACCATACCATTGCCAGTTTAATGCAATTGAAATGGTATGGTCGGAATGTAAACGAAAATACGATCAATATATTTCCAATCTTAAGGGGTCACCTTCAGAAGTTCTGGCTACATGGGAAAGGGTTATAAACGAAATTTCTATAGATCAATGGCAAAAATATGTAATTCATACAGAAAAGGTAATTCAAGCGGCTTGGGAGGCAATACGAGTGTGTGATGCCTCTGATATTCCGCCACTTGTAATTACGACTAACGCAGACGACGACGACGAAGACAATATCTCTGACTTTAGTTCGGACTCTGACAATACTGACGAGACTGATTGAGCTTTTGTGTGCTTGCAAATTTTATTTCATGATCGTCATTTAAGTATTTAATCCTATCGTTACAATTACATTAACTTGGCAATGCAATATGTTTGTTTTTTTTGAGTTTGTATTTTTATTTTTTGGATTTATATTTACATTTTGATGTGTTAACATATTCATCCAGGCAGTTTTTTTTCATAAACAAGTAAATTAAATTATGAGTATTTGAAATTTTCCCTGAGGTTAAAATAATTTTATACCATTCTTCCTATTATTCACAATTTTTGTAAGGTCAGTTTTGGTACATCTACTGCTCGTTGTATTACATTCTCAATTTGAAGTGCGATTGCGCTTCAAACTTGTTCCTCTTCTAGTTGAAAAAAGCCAATATATTTAAAATTATCTGCTGCGTTTGTTTATTATTCATGATTAATCATATTAATTGTTAATTGTTACTAAGTTTGTTAATAAATAAATACTACAAGATTATTTTTATTTTTTGAGATTGAAAGTGTATAGACGAATGTAAAAATGATAATATACTGCTAATGGCCGGTTGCACCAACAATTTTAAGGAACCATTAGGCTCCTTTCACACGGGGAGCTTCACGTCTCTCACTCCTGAGGGAGAGGAAGGCTCTTAGCACCAAAATGCAACGAGTCCAATGGAGCTTTCAAACGGAGAGCGGGAGCCGCCACGTATCGGGAGACGAGAGCCCTCACGTCTCCTGCATCTCGAGCCGGGAGTCGCGTCAGGCAGGTAGGGGCGAAAAGAGCTCCTGTATAGGAGCGAGAGACGTGAAGCTCCCCGTGTGAAAGAACCCTTAGCGTTATTTGTTCCTTAAATCTCCAATGTAGCCAATCAGATTGCTTGTTTGGCCATTTTAAGGAATACCTTGTGCTAAGGGTTCCTTAAAATTGTTGGTACAACCAGCCCTAAATCATCATTTGTTAATTTCTGAACGTATACAAAAAAACATAACAGACTATGAATTTCTGAACGCGACAGTAAATTTTCTAACCTAATATTGATTGACAAAAATGTCTAATTATTAATTTACGACATACGTTTTTTCTCACCTGGATAACGTAACTACAAATGAGTATAATTCCGACTTATAAAAATGGTGACGTTTTAAAGCATAACACTTGTGTCTTATTTTTGACTAAGGAATTTCTTATTAAGCCATGATATCTTAGTTCAACGTTAATAAAACATTTAAAGATACAAGATTTAAATGTTAACTTCTAAACCTTCTTATCAAAGCAACCTTTTTTTGACATATTGATATTGTTAAGATATAACAAACTATGTGAACATATTTTTTAAGATCTTGCGATGACCAATGCAAATAACGAGGAAGGAAGTAGTAACGATAGTGAAGATGAGGAAAGTGAAGCAAATGTCTCATCAATTTGAATGACATAGTCCAGCGATGAAATAGTGAGGACAAATAAGAATTTTAACATGTATACACTGCTACACAATCATTTAGCATTGGAATCTTAAAATTTATTTAAATTTAACAAAAGTTATATAATTAATTAAATATTGCAAATCGTACTAATAATGAAAATATGTAAAACTTAAAATCAACCTGCTTTTAGTACCCAAGTCGTATTGATATTGGATCAAAATAAAGCATGTATAGTCCAAATTATACTCATTTGTAATGACGTCATTTTTGTTTATCTTTGTTTAGTATATTCCAAACAGCGGTGACAACAAATTTTTGAAAAAATGGGTGTCTGATCATTATTCATTTTTTATATTTTTGGTTATGTAAAGTATCCGTCACTGTCAATCAAAAACATTGGTGTGTCAACTTGTTGTTATTTCGAAAAGCATAAAAAATGCCGAGAAAAAGATATAATAGGTATAATGAACAAACGCAGCGAATAATTTTAAATATATTGGCTTTTTTTCAACTGGAAAAGGAACAAGTCCGAAACGGAATCGCCCTTCAAACTGAGAATGTAATACAGCGAGTGGCAGATGCTACGAAATTGAGCCCAACGACGATAGCAAATATAAGGAAGAATGGGATAAAATTAGACCAGGATTACGCTTCCAATATGTCTTCCAAGCACCGCACCGCAAAAACCAAAATTACAACATATTTGAAAAATTTAATTCGGGACACAATTTATGCTATGTACGCCAGAAAAGAATATGTTACGTTGGCAACAATAAAACAAAAGTTTAGGGAAGAATTTGAATATTTTGAATTTTCCATCGACTCCTTAAGAAGATGGATCAAAAGTATAGGCTTCCGGTGGAAAAATCTAATAATAGAAATTATTTAATGGACTTGCCAGATATTGTTCATAAAAGAATACATTTTTAAGGGAGTATATCAAAAATAAAAATTTAGGTTCGGAAGGTTTTACTGAAGTTTTCATTGACGAGACGTGGATCTTTAGCAAGGGATCATTTCGTAGTAGCTGGCAAGATGATACCAAGCACTCGGATTCAAGAAAAAACAGTGAAGGTAAAAATATGTTTTTTTATTTTTTAAGTAAAAACTGGTGCCTTGTAAATCTTCATAATTTCGTCTGTTACATATTTTTATCAGCTTATAAAAGTACAAAAAATTAAAAAGTAGGTCCAATAGGATAGTTTGGGAGCTATGATGGCCCTTCAAAGACTCCTGGATCTCTCAAAAATCGCAGCGAAGCAATGTAAGAAATATATGAAAAAGTTTTATTTTCAACCATCCTCCCGAGTCCTACCGCCTGACGAGTCCTAGCAGTTTACGTTTGCAGGGCTTAATACTCGTGTTAGTTAAATTAGGTGAATTAGGTTAGGCTAGGTTGATTAGGTTTAGTTAGGTTAGACTTGTTTTGGTTAAAAAACGCGTTTGCAAGTAAAAAACGCAAACGGCTAGGAATCGTCAGGCGATGGGACTCTGGCGGATGGTTAGGAATAATTTCAGTGCAGCAATATATAGCATAGGAATGCAAAATATTAATTTGACGTATTTAAGGATTATTACAGATTTTGAAGCTCATAATATTGCTTCGCAGTGAATTTCTGGGAGACATTCTCACGTGGCGTACCTCCCATTTCTCCCAAACAATCCAAATAATTTTTTAATTTTTTTGTTAAAAAAATTTAAAGGTTGGGCTTTATGAGGGAATTTGACTGTAAGTACTATGTGCATGGAACATTACCTATTTCTGATGTTTAAGAAAAATTAAGTTAACTTATATTTTTTAAGGTCAACGTTATATTGTGGTCCACGCCGGAACCAAAGATGGCTTCATCAAGGGCGCGGATCTAATATTTAAAAGTGGATTAAAGACGGGGATTATCATGACAATATGAACAGGAAAAACTTCGAAAACTGGTTTAAAACTCAGCTGGTTCCGAATCTTCCACCAAAGTCATTAATAATCATGGACAATGCAAGTTACCATTCTGGTTTATTAGAAGAAATCCCGAGAAAATCTTGGACAAAGCAGAGACTGATCGAATGGTTGAATAAAGAGAACATTAACTTTCCAGAAAAGGCCATGAAAGATCAAATATGGAATATTGCGCGCAAAAACTCCCCTAATGAAAAAAATACTACCTTGATGAATATGTTAAACCTTTAGGACACAAAATTTTGCGACTGCCACCATACCATTGCCAGTTTAATGCAATTGAAATGGTATGGTCGGAATGTAAACGAAAATACGATCAATATATTTCCAATCTTAAGGGGTCACCTTCAGAAGTTCTGGCTACATGGGAAAGGGTTATAAACGAAATTTCTATAGATCAATGGCAAAAATATGTAATTCATACAGAAAAGGTAATTCAAGCGGCTTGGGAGGCAATACGAGTGTGTGATGCCTCTGATATTCCGCCACTTGTAATTACGACTAACGCAGACGACGACGACGAAGACAATATCTCTGACTTTAGTTCGGACTCTGACAATACTGACGAGACTGATTGAGCTTTTGTGTGCTTGCAAATTTTATTTCATGATCGTCATTTAAGTATTTAATCCTATCGTTACAATTACATTAACTTGGCAATGCAATATGTTTGTTTTTTTTGAGTTTGTATTTTTATTTTTGGATTTATATTTACATTTTGATGTGTTAACATATTCATCCAGGCAGTATTTTTTTCATAAACAAGTAAATTAAATTATGAGTATTTGAAATTTTCCCTGAGGTTAAAATAATTTTATACCATTCTTCCTATTATTCACAATTTTTGTAAGCTCAGTTTTGGTACATCTACTGCTCGTTGTATTACATTCTCAATTTGAAGTGCGATTGCGCTTCAAAGGTGTAAAATAGTGCAAAATATGTGTTGCATATACAGTATCTTACAAACATAGTATTTTCAAGCACTGAGAACCTCTAACTTTTGGTAAAGCGTATTCGATCTTATTTGGGACAGCGCTTTAGGGCCCATTTAAAATAGTGCATCACGAAGTAAACTAAATTTGGAAAAAATATATAATGATCTGTACTGGTACTAGCCCCAGCCCCAGTTCGGCGATGAAGAAAAAAGGTGTTTATCCAAAATTGGGGCTTAAATGGTGGACGCGCCGGGTTTTACTTACTATAAGGAGATAATTTTGTGTGAACTACTTTAAGAGGAAATAGGTATAATAAGCTTCTACCAAATTAATGCTGGGGTGCCCCAGGGCTCAGTTCTGACACCCACGCTGTTTCTTCTACACATTACCGATGTTCTGTCTTCCACAATCAATCCCATTCATAGTTTTGCTGACGATAGTACCCTCCACTCTAGTATTTAATTTCTTAAGCCACCATGTAATTCTGATTTGAAAAACAAGCGCAGGTCAATGCAGATATCTTTCTCACAAGACCTCAAACTTATCTTAGATTGGGACGCTAAAAATCGTGTTCAGTTTAATGCCTTGAAGACACAGTCATGTTCGCTGATGCGAAAAAAGTCTGCCAATGTTTGTCCGTTACATATAGGCGACCAAGTTCTGCAGAACAAAGAGTCGTTTAATCTTGTCGGTGTTAATTTTCAGAATAATATACAACACTTAGTATTTTGGACTCCATTTAAGGAAGAGCCGTTTGTCTTATTAATGATCTCATGTTCACAGAAAGGCTTTCTCTTCTTGCCCACCGTCATACTGTCGGGGATATGTAGCTTTTCTATAGGTATTTTCACGGCTTCTGCTATAAGGAGTTAGCCAGTATAATTCCTTCTCTGACAGCTAACAACAGAGCAACACGTAGTGCAACTTTTATGCATTCTTTTACAGTTCAGTTAGAGAGGCCCCGAGCTTTCCGCTTTCTTCGTTCCTTCATCCCTAGAGTGTCAAGACTATGGAAACTGCTGCCCGCAGAAGTTTTTCCTTCTCCTCCGAATCTCCCAAATATTTAAGTCCCGTGTAAACAAATTCCCTCTCACCACACTTAAGACACCCACGGTACGTTAGTACTTAGGCTTCAGCCGTCGTGGACTGTCCCAAGATAAAAAAAAATGAAGGCGGGCAAAGTCCTGTGGGCCAAGAAAATTTGAAACATCCAGTTCATCAAGAAAGTTTGGCGGGAAATTTTATTACGAAACCTTGACGTTTAAATGGGTAAAGTTAAGACTTGGTAATATTTATATTATTTTATAATCGGTAAAAACGTCAACATTTTTAAGAATAATTGTTTTCTCTAAATTTCTTGAAACCACGAAGATTAATTTTAATGTTTTTTAGTATACAGTAAAACTCTTAGACCAACCGTGCACATGCACAGTATTCGCTTTTAGTGATGAGCGAGACCGGTCTTGGTCTTGCGGTTTTGCAGCAAGACCAAGACCGAGACCAAGACCAAGACCGCCTTCTCGCTTGCAAGACCAAGACCAAGACCGAGGGGTGCAAGACTACGCAGACCAAGACCGACCTGCAAGACTCTTGCATTTTGTCACTTTTTTTTTTTTAAATTATAATATTTAATTTTTATATTTAATATACAGTGATATTTCATACAGACATGACAAAAAATGTGTCGAGATCTGCCTAAACAGGCGATTATTTTATGACTTATGAGTAACAGATTTTTTTAATAAAATAATAATTTAATCGATCACTTCGTTTTTTAAAAAAAATTATCTAGAAACGATAACCAGTAGATTCAGTAACATGTTTCAAAAATAATAAGATTGTGACTCAATGGTCCGACAAAGCTCGATATCTCCAAAACCGTTTACGACAGAGAAAAACTAAGAGTGCAAAAGTTATAGAAGCAAAAAATTACTTACCTATTCCTAATGTTTTGTTTTTAATTAGGTATCTAGTGATGCCACTTACTGGATCAAAAATTTCCAAAATCCAGGAAAACATTATTTTTGTGCCACACTGTAAGAAGTGGCATCATTAGATTGCTCCTTTAAACTAAGATATAAATGTTAAAGTGATGGTTTAATAAAAAATATATTTGTCATTTTCTATAGGAATACTTTTTATATAAATGGATTTTAAATTTCACTTCCGGTTTAGACGGAAAATTCAAAACAATGCCAAAAGTATAATGATGACGTCATTTTTGTCAAAACCGAAAATGATATATAAAAAAATTATCTACGTCGACATTGTACCTATATGACAGTTCAAGAATTTCTAGCATAATATACAGGGAAGCGATTTTTTTAAATGAATTTTTTGCTATAATTTTTCTATTTTGGGTTAAAAGCTAAAAATAAGGAAGTTTTCTTGAGTGGTGGTGGATTTTTTAGAAAATTCTGAAATAGAAAATAATTTTACATTTTACGCCTTTTTTTCTATAATTTTTGTATATTCAGTTTTTTACCATTATGAACGGTTTCGGATATATCGATATTTGTCGCATTATCGAGCCACCTTGTATATGCAGAATGTTTATAATGTATTTGTACAAACTTTGTACGGCAAATGTTTGACTAATTTGAACATAGAAAGTTTATTTGAACTGAAAAGCTTTCTAAATAACTTTTTTTTTTAATTAGAAACCAATGTTTACATATCAGAATCATTTTCATGGAAAATTCACATCTGGTTAAAATTAAAAGTTTTTTTTCTGCCCTCAAAGTACTCAGTATTGTTATTTTATATGCTTCTTCAAAGAAAATTTAAATATTTCCTATCACTAAAATGAAGCTCTATAAATAAATAAACCCCTACATTAAAAATATCCTTTTTAATCAAATAATTTAAATGTACATGTAAGGTTAAAATTGGTATATTTTAAAATTTTAAAGCAAAAAATATAGTCTCCATCTTTATTTATTTGAAAGTATTAAAAATATATATATTTTATTAAGGATTGCTTAGTTTAAATTATTACTACCAAAAAAAGCAAGACCAGCAAGACTCTTGCAGCAAGACCAGCAAGACTCTTGCGCAAGACCAAGACCAATACCAAGACCAAGACCTTCTTTGGGCTTGCAAGACCAAGACCAAGACCAGACTTGTAAGACCAAGACCAAGACCAAGACTAGCCCGGTCTTGGTCTTGGTCTTACTTTGCTCATCACTATTCGCTTTTAAATCGTGAATATTGACTATGCGCTAATCATTTATTGATAGGTTTTATAAGATGACTGCGATTTATTGACTAAAAAATAGACTTAGAAAGTGCAAAAATTAGCCAGTTTGGAATAATTTATATTCAGTTTGTCATCTATTACAAACGAAATTTTATGAAAAAAAAAAAAAATGTGACGGCAAATTATCGACATACGTGTAAGTATGTCTGTCGGTCGTCCCAAAGGCCAACTTTGGCTCTGGTATTTGTTAAGAAAATTGGAGTTTTTAAACAGTCATAGTTAGCATCCTAAATTCAAGTTTTTAAAAGGTTATTTATCGCGCATATAACGATTGGATGGCATACTGAGTATAATTGTTCCAAGATGGCTAACCACAGTTATCCTGTAAAATCTGCCAACATTTACCATTTGAAAGGTCATACTGGGTTCAATTATTGGTACCTTTTTTCCTCAATGGGCTATGGTCTGTCTATAAAATATAACATTTTAAGTGGTATAGCGATCGGCTCCTAAAAGGTAGAAGTTTAAACAAGTGACATTATTATCCCTTAAGTGGTGACCCTATTTTTAATTACATAAATGGTGACCATGAGTGTGACAGACTCCTACCTAAAAAAAGCGTTTTTTTTTTTTTAAAGCTATTAAAAAATATTTTGTAAAAACATTTTTTTAATTAATAAAACAACATTGTCATTGTATTTTTAAATTTATTGAAAAAAAAACAATCAAATTCCAAGTGTTAAGATAAAAATATTAAGTTTAATAAATTTCTTGTTATACAAAATAAAATAAAGCATATTTAAAAAATTCAAACAAATGCAAATTAACATAATATATCGTTAATAATAAAGATATTTTATAAAAAAAAAAAATTGAAAAACGCAAATTATAAAATCTACAAAAAAACCTGCAAATCAGAAACATAGACTATAAAAAAATTAGTCTTGCTCCGCCCTGGTACAATTTTTACAAATTTTTCGAGAACACTGCAGCAAACGGGTTTTTGACACTTGGTGCATAAATATGCAGTCTTTCTTCTTAATTTGATGGGCAGATGTGGCAATATTTTCTTGTTTCAAGCTTTTCTTCTTCATCATGGGCCTTATTTTCCGGAACATCAAGAATACTTCCAATCAGTTGTTTCAGTTGCCTCTGTATGGTTGGCATTTCAAACCTTCTATGTAAATGTTCGGAAACTAGTTCATCTGCCAGGGTTTCTATAAACTTGAATCTAGTCCAATTATTTGTCGGTATAGAATTAAACATAATATAGGAATTAACGCCACATATGTCTTCTATTCTATAAAAAATACCATGGGCCATCTTCTTGTTCTGGGGCTACAGGAATATTTTACACACTTTTCATCCATCGCATCTACACCCCCCTTTGGTCAAATTATAAAAAGAATTTATTTCTGGTAATCCATTATCTCTGTCGACTTTCTATGGAGTGATGCATAGAGGAAATTATTATTACAGCTTTTTTTTCTTAGTTGTACGGGATAAAAGTGTTATGTTTTTTGTAAATCCATACAAAGTATCACCTTCATTACGATTGCATTGCGGAAGAAACTGTGATGGGATTTCTTTTTTATTTATTCTAACTGTGCCGACGTAGGTAAGTTTATTTTTTGTAAATTATGCGTTAACTCAATTGAACTAAACCAATTGTCGGCAGTCACATTTCTATTAGTATTGTAAATATGTTTGACTAGTCTAATTACTGCTTGAGAAGGTATACTCATTCTTCTTTCTTCGTCTGTCAAGCTAAATCCATCCGAACCTTTTTCCAGCATAAATGTAGGCGTTGTGAAATACCCAGTTCGTGCATCAGTCATGCATAAGATTTTTATCCCATATTTACAGGGTTTGTTCGGTGCGTACATTTTAAAACGACATTTTCCTCTAAAGCCTACAAGCATCTCGTCTACAACACATTGGCTCCAACTTTATAGGTGTTTTTTGAATTCAGGACAAATATATCAAAAAATTCTTGGATAGCAGCAGCAGGATTATCCTTTGCCCTTTGTTCTCGGTCCAGGATCGTCAAATCTTTAGAGCAGCCATTAGGACTAGGAAACGCTTCTGTGACATAATTGCTCGAAATAAGGTCTTCCCTTTCCGTTCGTAGAAAAAGACTTCATACATCCTCATGATTTGACTTGTAAATAGAAGTATAGAGAAGCAGTCCCAAAAAAGCTCTGAATTCTATTTCATCGGTATCTGCTAACTCGGATTTTTCCTTATTAATTTTTTATATTTTGGCTGAAAAGTTGCGAGTTTTTCATTAGTTCTCTTGACAACAAGACTATACATATCTGGCGAAAACATTTTATTGAAATAATAAACAGGACTCTCTGACTTTTCTACATGTGAATGCAATGATGGAAGTACAATTATATTAGACTCAGGCGTACGGACGTTTCTGGTTGGCTCTTTTTTACTCCACTTAAATCTATTTTTTCCATATAATAATCACCGGAATCGACGTCCCTTCCTGGTCTTCGCTAGATGTCGTTTCCGAGTCATTTCTACTTCATTTTCACTAATTTCTTGTTCACTGTCCGTTAAATGATCACTGTCTATACGAAGTTTTCTTCTTCCACTTTCATCATCACTTATATCACTGTTCGCCTCATTATACCATTTTGTGCAAACTTCCTCAAAATTATCGTCTAACGCATTTACAGTCGGGCGGCAACCAGCCATATTTTAATTACACTAATAGTGACCTTGCGTCTACTAGACTCCGAGATATACAACTGAAAATGAGTCGAAGGACGTATCTCTCTTAAGGCATCTGTAAGTACACTGAAGGGTATGAAGGTCACGGAACGGCGCCGGGCTACACATTTATGGTGGGGAATGCCGACACGTAAACCATCACGGAGTCTGTGAGACGTATGGTCACCAGTTAAGGGTTATAATCTAAAACCCGGACCGGAGCTTACATCAAGTTTAAAAGTTATTTTCGGAAAATCCCCAAAACAGGGGTCAAACGATTTGTTGCTAAGAAATTTGGATCATCATAGCTTTGGCACGTAACAGGTAGTAAAGTTGATAAAATTGCTACCCAAAATCGCTATAGCATAAAGCCTAATTTTTTATATATTTTTTAGGATAGTATTAAAAATCACGTCTTCGGTTATCAGGCCAGGCTCACTGTCACAATATGTCGTTATCATTAACTCTGGGGTTAATACCATAGAAAACCACAACCCAAGGTTGATGATTATGTATACAAAAGGGGGTCTTAGTATCGTGACAACCTTCCGCCGGACTTACCTAGTTAAATTGTAATTATGTAATTATATAAAAGCTGAGTTTTATACAAGGTAGCAGGAAAAATGTGAGAAATCTTCCGGACATATAAAAAAACACGAGAAAAGAATACTGCAAGTTTATATTAGGTTTGTTCCAGCACGTCGAAAAACCGTCACCGAACGATCACACTCATGCGCAGTGATTAAAGTGCGTTCCAACAGAGACGTGATGGTTATCGGACGATCCTGTTTGTGTACCAACAAAACTTGGGATCGTTTAGTTACGGTTTCAGAACGGTAATTCTGATACGGCCTAAATTAAAAACTGTTTGGGTTGACTTGCGCATTGAACATCTTGGACACTGGATTTTTAATTTTTAACAGCTGTTTCATGTTTATTGTTTCATATTTCATCTTCATATGTTTACTGTTAAGGTAGGATTATGCAGAAAAGTTAAGTTAATTTAAGTTAACAAAAATTAAGTTATTATAAATTAAGACATTTGTTTGAAAACATGCCAATCAGTTTAAAAATAACAATAAAATTTAGCATACGTAGGGCAAATCACTGTTAATAAGGTTTTCGTGATTTCTATTTTATTGGTGCACTCTCTGGCAGCTGGCCGGTAATTTGTTAACTTCTTAAATAAATATTCGTCTAAAAAATATATAATTTTGTTACATTTTTTTATAACGCATGGGAACGACGAGTTTCTGTAAGCCTACTTTATGATGTTATTGTGTGAGAGTTTAATTATTTTAAAAAGAAAACGTTTATCTTATTTTATGATAAGGTTAAAAATTAAAATAAGTTAAGAAAGTTAAAAGTTGTTTATCTTTTTAACTTAACTTAATTTTTAATTTATGTGTATAATTAAAACCATTTGATCACATAATGTTTATCTTTTCTTGTGTGACTTTAACTTATTTTAATTTAATTTAATTTTTCTGCATAATCCTAACTTTATTTAGCGAATAGCAACGTGCTTTAGCATTTTCTATTTCCTCGCTTGTTTAATTATTCAAAAACATTAATTTTTACACCTCCTAAGCACATCATTAAATTTAATTATCTTTAAAGATGAGTGACGATATTATGAGTGATATTTGCTAACTTTGATCACAAAAATAATAAGTAGAAAAATAGGGTTATATTTTTAAAACAAAAAGTTCAAAAACTTTTGATTTGACAGTCCCAAAAACGATCCGCAAAGCGATCCAACGTTTATACTTTTCGTACCGTCACGAAACTATTTTAAGGCCGCGCATGCGTCTAAGCGCACCAAAAAACAGTTCAAAAACGATTTCGAAACGATAGGTACCGGATTTCTTGTTGGAACAAACCTATTATTTAAACTTTTTTCGTATAGACCTCCTCTTCAAAGATATTGCCTTTTAAGGAGCTTCAATAAAATCAAGTTTTTTAGACAATTTTATTTTGTTAAGACGTTATAACGAGTAAGCCTTTTTAAATAACTATCAAAGGAAGTGTAGTAAATTACTCACAGCTTTAGGGACGGGCTAGCTATGACACTCATGACTCCCTTTTTAACTTTTGGGTAAAAGTTAAGTTTTTTTCATTTGGGTCGCTTATCCTAATTGTTTTGAAAACAACGTCACTTTATTACATTATGTTTTGGCTTATTTCGTTTAAAGATCTTTTTCCCATCAAATATTCAACCTTAAACACGGAGGCCATGTTGAAGTTAAACTTTTTATTTAT
Organism: Listronotus oregonensis; assembly: GCA_019359885.1. Taxonomy (NCBI): domain Eukaryota; kingdom Metazoa; phylum Arthropoda; class Insecta; order Coleoptera; family Curculionidae; genus Listronotus; species Listronotus oregonensis. Next base: position 62,593 of record JAHBCN010004012.1, read on the forward strand.
CCTGGTAACAGAAGAAAATTCTCCTTTTTCATATTTAACCTGGCAGAACTTAGGAGACTAAAAGTGTAAATAAAGTCACGTTTTTTATGCCTGCCTTTTAAATTCTACGACAAGCTCAGGTTCAATCAGAATGCAAACTTTGGAATAACCCCCCAGTTATATGATATTATAGCCCCTGTTTTAGGGTCTTCCGAGTAAAAATGTGCCTGTCTACATCCCAAACTTTAAGTTTTACTTTCTTGGAAAGTGCCTATAATTTTAATGAATCGATCAGTGGTAAAATGGGCGATTTTTAAAGTCAAATATCTCAGAAATTAATTAACATAACTTTCTTTTTCATGAGTAATAATAATTCTTTTGTTAATGTACATACCAAATCTCATACATTTATATGGAAAGGTAACGAAGTTATGACAGGGGAAAAACAGACTGAAACATTTTGTCTAATTTACACACTGCGTGAGGTAGGTCGAAACTTGGACTGGTGCCTAGAAAATTACATTCTCTTGCTTTAAATTTAAAATTAAATTAAATATTCCTACTGCCCTATAATGTTGCGCCACTGTTTCCATGTAAAAGATTAATGTGCAGTAAACTCCTCAAAATTTATTCCAGAGGCATCATCAATCTTCCTAAAAATGGAAATAAGTTTAGCAAGTCGGCGAAAAGATCCTACGAATATAAAGATTCCTAAATTTTCATCGGTTTTTTATATGTGTTAGTTTTATTTAAAACGTAATAAATTTATGTTTAAAGAAATCTAAGAAATTTTCTTTATATTCGGCCGTTTTGCTTTTTTGCGAATAAAATTGCAATGTTGAATTTCGCAACCCTTACTAATACCAAATACATTTTAAAAGAAAACTCCGTGGATGAAATATGTCTAAAAATATGATTGTAAAAAACGGACCTTTTCATTCTTAAGGTTGAATTTATTAACAAAAAATTTGCTGCGTCAAATAAAGACCAGTTTATATTTGAAATATTAAAAGGCTATTAAAAACCAACATAAAAAGGATATGCTAAATAAATACATCATTTTTTAAATTTTTTGCGAATGAGAAAGGATGATAAAAAGAATAGTAGACAGATGATCCCAAAACATCTGAATCGTTGGCAACAACCTCTAACAAAACCTTCTCAATATACTTATTAGTTGTTAAAGTTTATGTCAAGACCAACTCAACCCACGCTACAAGATACAGGGAGGGTTATCAAAACTCTCTTTGTGAATAGAAAATTTTAACATTTGGTAAGATTTGCAACACAAAATAAACTTAGACCACTTTTAAATGCTCTCGTAAACTGGTTAAATACCTATACTTTTAGAGACTACTTCTCGCTTTAACTATATTTAAAATCTTACAACACTTCACAAATTAACTTGACTAGCTGCAAATCCCAAACTAACCGCCCCAAGACAGCCCCAGCTTGTGCAGTACAGCCAAGCAGCAGGACAGTAAAGTAAAAAAAAATGCCGTGATATGCTATGATCAGTCAGCAACTACACTCCCATATAATTAGAATGTTTAACAAAACCGTCAAAGCTTCTAAAAAAGCTTAAGAAAGCAGTCGGAAGTAAAAAAAACACGTGTGTGCTGCTACAGATGACTTATCTTGAATTAGAAGATCACAGATTCACTTTTTAGTTTAACAAATTAGTTTATCCTGGGCTTCTAAGCTAAAAAATAACCAAATTACGAGAGTTTTGTGGCTCATGTAACCTCTGTTACAGGAAAAAAGAGAACGAAGGGGTCGAAATGTTACCATTGTCCAAACAAATCTAAATACACTACATACATAAATTTTACTAAGTTAAACATACTTAAAAATATAATTTGTTATAATATTTTGATGCTGTTATTTTAATAACTAAAATATTTATTATTTTTCAAAACAAAACATAAACAATAAATTTTTATATCAACTCTCAGAGTTTATACTGAAATTATTACCCTACTGAGACGGTTTTTAGAAAAAATCTTAAACAGCAAAAATACCGCTTAAATTTTTACTTTATTATATTTAACGAAAACAATTATTTTCGAATTTACATTAAATTACTGCCAAACTTTAAGTAGTGTTAATCAATTCGAATTAAACAATTACCTATAAAACGTTATGCAACCAACCATACTTAGAGGTAGGGCAACCTGCACAGCGCCATCTATTTGCATAAAGTGGAAATGTAAAATTTTAAAATAATAAAAACTATTTAAACAATTCGATAAACGAGGGTCTATACCCTAAAACCAAAACCCAACCCACACATCTGGCATAAACTACAATTAATATTTTTTGATATATTCAATTATTATGTTTTTTTTTTGTATACCCATCACCTGTTAGGTGCTGTTATTGCGCAACACTGATCAAGTCAATCACCCAAATTTGGCATGCTAATGTTTAAAGGTGATACCCAAATTATATACCAACATGTAACGATTTTACCCATTTACCCATTATAATATATAAAACACCTTTCATCAATGGGCCGTTACCTTATGAATTCAGCAGCTGTTTTATTTTATATATCAGTGTCAGCCGTTTCAAAAATAATGCCGATATAAGAAAACTGATATTAAAAGATAATTTGTGGGTTTAATGTTTATTTTCGAGAACCGCTGACAAAAATATGAGTAAAACATTTTAACGGCTTTATTACGTAAAGATATATTTTTTATTTTGATTAGAGCGAAAGTTACGAACATCTAAATAACATTTTAAAAATATAAATATTTATATTTTAAATATGTCGTACTCTTTTGTGAAATACGTCTTTTTACAGGAAGTTGTACATTTCTACTTTATTATTTTTTTAATAATGGTAAATACAAAACTAAGTACAACTAACCAGAACCAACCAATCCGCTTCTTCACGAAATTGCCAATCCTTACATTTAGTCAGGTTATGTTACAACAAAATAAAATGAAACAGCGTTAAATTGTGTAGCTTGATTATTTTACATGTTACGCCTACGCTCCATAAAAATACTAGAATTTTAGTGAAAAGATAGATTTTACTATAAGACTACGACATATGTTTTAAAAAGTGATCGGATTTTTTGATATTGTCGAAACGCATGTACCCAAAGAGACACCGATTAAACTCTGTTTGAAAATGGCTTAGCGTAGTTTAAAAGATGGGTGTACACGACAGTACTGTCAAGTTCCCTTAGCAACGCCCTAACCTTAGCCGCGAAAAACCGATGTGCCGGGTCCTTTGTGCTTAATGTTACGATGTGTGTTTAGACTCCTTATTTGGTTTTCCTTTGTCCCTCAGATAGTTGTTAAAAATGTGTGTAGGTAGCAAATTCTCCACTTATTTCGGCTTTAATTTAATGGTGTTGTGCCCGCATGGAGTTGGCGTTCAAATTTTGGAGGTTCGGAAAATCGTAAAGAATATGTTCGCTATTAACTTGTCTGGATGGCTCAGCATTATTTTTGCGAAGTTGCAGTTCGTGGTGTCATCCTATTTTTCTTTAAACGGACGATGGAAGTATTCTTTAATGATGTCTTCAATCGCTGCTGTTGTCAATCCAATGGTGGGGACGGACCAACTAGTTTCCGTCCCGCAGCCGTCCTAGCCAGCGAATTAGCAGTATGATTACCTTTAGATAGGTCATGTCCGTTGATTTAGGTTAGGTTAACCACATTATTTTGAGAGATGTTGTGTTAATTTCGTGAGCCGCCATGGTTATGGCCGTCAGTTCGTATTGAAGCACGCTTGGTTCGGCGCCCATTGTCCATCCGATTTTTATGTTTATGGTTGGTAAGTATATGCTACAACCTGTGCCCACCTTGGTCTTAAAGCTGCCAGTGTACAGACTAATGGTTCCTTTAGACTCGCTTTTTATTGGTATTGTTCCCTTTAAGTTGATGGTATAGGGTTTATTGAAAACAAATATTGCTGCAACTGAGTCAGCTCTTGCCTGTAGAATTAGAAGTTCTTTTGTAACATCCCTCCGCAGGGGGTCGTCCACTTGAGCCAGTACCTACATTAGTATTTAGACCAATCATGCGGAGGCGTGTTAGAATCATCAAGGCCGCTTTCCTTACGAAGGTGTTAAGGGAATGAGATTCAATATCACCTCCATGGCTCTAGTCGGTGTAGTCCTTATAGCAACTGTGATTTGCCATTCATTAATTAGGTAAGGATGATTTTGACGATTTTTGACCCCCGCTACCCTCATGTACATAAGATTTCTCGAACACCCCTTTTTCTTCTTACCTTAGATTTAATCTCTTTTCTTTAAATTATAAAACGTTAGAAAGGAATCAGTTACACTAAAACTTACAGTTTGACGTTAATCAAAGATTTTTATTCTTTAGCAGATAATTCAGGTTATACTCTTTTATTGCTATGAGATATAGATTAAATTTGTACAGGGTATCCCAAAAGTCACTAGCTGATCTCCATATTTAATAACTTCGGGCACATTGATTTTTTTAAATTTTATTTCAGATTTTGAAAATAGAATCTTGGGAGATTTGTTATGAAAAAATCACCGTTGAGCAAAGAGTCACTATCGTGGAACTCTATTTTGAACACCAACGTTCAATTGTCGAAACTCAAAGAGCGTTTCGAACGATACAATACAAAAATATGGCCCTCAGCAATGACTATACGCAGCTTAAATGCACGTTTTTAACAACAGGGGTCTGTAGCCGACCTCTCCCGATCAGGTCGACTATGTTCCATCAGAACAGAAGAAAACATTTAGCACGTGGAGTCCAGCATAGAAGATGATGCGGTACATCCATTAGGGACGCTGTACTCAGCTAGGGCTCTCCGTTCCAGACTTCATAAAATTTTAAAGCAGTTGTGCATGTTTGCCTACCAAATACCGCTTGTTCATAAACTGCGTTCCATGGATTTCAGACAATAAACTAAATTCGCTATTCGTTTTCAGAAATAATTTTCTGAACAGATTAATCATGAGCGACGAAGCGCACTTCAATCTGAATGGCTTTGTTAACAAACAGAATTGTTGATTTCGGAGAATAGAAAATCCAAGAGTGGTTCATAAGCGAGAACTTCATCTAATAAAGTGTACAGTTTGGTGTGGAGTTACCAGTCAAGGCATCATTGGACCTTTCTTCTTTGAAGATGAAGACGGCAATACGCCGTTACTGAAGTACGGTACAGAGACATGCTCCAAAATTTTTTACGTCCCGCCCTAGAAAACATGCCAAAGATGTGATGGCGCCACTGCCCACACAGCCAGGGCAACCATGGAGCTTCAGAGAGAAATGTTTGGCCGCCGAATAATTTCAAGAAATTCATATATTCCGTACCCTGCACGTTCGCCTGATTTAATAGCCCCAGATTTTTTTTTGTCTGTGGGGATATCTTAAAGAACGGGTGTAAGCAAATAAGCCCAGAACTTTTAAACAACTAAAGGAGGACACTTGGCATGAAATAAGAAATTTAAAACAACAAATTCTAGCAGCTGTGATGCAAAATGCACTAAAAGAGCAAGAATATGTCCAGCAGAAAATGAAAGACATTTAAAGAATCTAATTTTTAGGAACTAGGTTAAAAATATCTTCATGAATTATTTAACATTTATGTTAAAAAAGTTTTTTGAAAATAAAAAGTATTTAGAAAGATATAGACATTTTTAAATAGCCAGTGACTTTTGATGACACCCTATATTATTGTTAGACAACTTTTCAGTCTTTGGGATAATTGTAATTAAAAGT
>JAHBCN010004013.1:0-68409 GCA_019359885.1 Listronotus oregonensis
AATATTTTATTTTTTACAAAAACCAAACGAAGTCAAAGAACCTAGATTAAGAACGAAGAACCTAGATTAAGTAATAGGACTTAAAAAACTAGATTACCTTTATAAGACACTATTTACAGGGTGTCCCAGAAGTAATGGAACACAGAGCAACAGCAGATTCCTTAGGTAGAAATAATGCAATGGGTTTCGGCAAATTGTTTTCAAACTTTGCAAATTAATAGTTTTTTTCCATGGGTACAAAACCCAAAAACCCCCCTAACCCTCTCTCCCAAAATTACCCTTAAAGATCTTTAAATCCCCAGTGACTTTAAGGCTGATTTTGGGAGGGTTAGAGGGGTTTTTGCGTTTTGTGCACGTGGGGACTTTTGATCACCGTGTTGAAAACTATTATTTGGCAAAGTTTGAAAACAATTGGCCAAAACCCATTTTCCATAGAAAAATTGCGGGGTCTTTTGAAGTGCGTTAACCTCGAAAACGGGTGCTTCCAGAGACCTAAATTATACCTTTTTGACGCAGCGGGAATTATAGTAACTTATTTTTTAATAAACAGGTCAATATACTAAGTTTAAAAAAAGGTATGCCATCTAAAACAAGTTGGGTAGGCCGTAGCTGGCGCCCTCTACTAGCAATATCAAAAGTATGGATGAATTTGAATTTCTCGCCTCAAAGATCCCCCAAATCTCCAATTTTGTACCTTTATGTCATTTAGTGAAGACATTATTACGAAAAAACGAAAACAAAATTAAAAGTTTGACACACTGTTTCTTACTTATTATCAATTTTGTGATAAGGCAAGTTTCCGTTAATTGAATTATTTCAACCTAAGAAATCTGCTTATTGCTCTGTGTCCCATTACTTTTGAGACACCCTGTATATGAAAATAATACTGCATGTCCATATTTCACAAAAATAATTAAGCTTAAGAAATAACAATTTTGTTTTTCATTATTTATTTAAATATGATTTCACACGCACAAGATGCTGCTGCAAACCACTTAAAATTGTATAGTTTCTTGACTAATTACCTTTACCGATTATAAGACCGATAAATTTATGTTAACCATATGCGAATTTAATTATGGACAAAGTACCTATCAGGCTTCTTTTGGAAGCTGTAAATTGCTTCGTGAATCGGTGATCGGTAATTAAAAAAACGAGATGGCCGCAAGCTGGTATCATCTTAATAATTTAACAAACCTTTTGTTTGCATTTTAATGGCTCCACAAAATTGCATATAATCTAAACCTTGATATTCCTTACGACGGTTGCCCATAATTAATATTTGCATTTTAATTTGAACACAGAAAAATAAAAGAGCAAAACGCAAACAAACCGCGTGTTTTCGTTTCGAGTTCTTTCATTTGCAACATATCGCAGTCTACGATCGCAGAGAGTAACGAGATATATTCGAGTTATTCAAGTTATTTCTGGTCGCAAATTGCCCAAGCCTTGTAATTTTGCCTTTTGACTTCCTATTGAGAGGTCTTCTCTTTTTTTATTAAAATAATATTTTATTATATATATATATTTATAAAATATAAATAATAATATAAATATATATATATATATATATATATATATATATTATATATATATATATTATATATATATATATATATATATATATATATATATTTAAAAGGTTAGAAATGGCGGAAGTGAAAAATTTTAAGGTATGGTTCTACATAAAAACATATGAAGTTCATATTAACATAGGTCCAGAAATGCTTCCAGAGGGAACTACAGGCCCTTGAAGATGGTGTCCTAAAAGTGGTTTTTATTTAATTTGTTAGGATCTACTTACAATACAGGAATTAACTTCTGCGTATAAGTTAGAGTGATTGGAGGTCACTTTTTGAAAATATCAGGTGATCCAACAAGTGGCGTGGGAACAAAGGGGTGGTTAGTTTTTTAGGGTCATATTTTTTTCGCCGAGTGTATTTTCGCTATCTTTTAAATAAGTTATGTTTCTTTAAGCATTTTTACTTAAAAAAAGGTTTTCTTGGTATAAAGTTGTATGGTCGACGGTTTTCGAGATAAACGGACCTATAAGGACGACTGCAGTGCGCAAATACAGTAAACATAGGTGAATTTAAAAATGTACCCAATGTAGTAGGTACAAGTAAATTCATTTTTCTTTTTGGCAATGGGTGTAAAAGATTAACTACATTTTAAAATAGTATTAAAGCATCTTTTTATTTTTATTACATAGCATGTTTGTTGTATTTACGCACTGCAGTCGTCCTGTTTAGTCCGTTTATCTCGAAACCCGTCGACCATACGACTTTATCCAAGGTTACCCTTTTTACGTAAAAATGTTTAAAGAAACATAATTTATTTAAAAGATAGGGAAAATACACTCGGCGAAAAAAATGTAACCCTAAATAACTAACCACCCCTTTGTTCCCACGCCACTGGTTGCAATATGGGTCACCTGATATTTTTAAAAGTGACCTCCAATAACTCTAACTTTTACGTAGAAGTTAATTTCTGTACTGTATGTAGATCCTAATAAATTAAATAAAAACCACTTTTATAACACCATCTTCAGGGGCCTGTAGCTCCCTCTGGAAGCATTTCCGGACCTATGTTAATATGAACTTTTTTTCATATCTTTTTATGTAGAATTGTACCTTAAAATTGTCATCGTCATTTCCGGACAACCTGTACAGGGTGATTCTTATTTAATTATATTTTTTATTAATTTTTCTATTTTTTTTTTAATACATGCATAGGCACTTTATGTGTATTTGATGAAAATTATATAACCTAGCTTATGTTTTGCTAAACATAATCTAAGAACAATAATTTTATTAAAAATTAAAATACATATTGTATAATTATACATTTTGTTTTATTTTTGTTTATTTTGCTATAATAATATCAGATGCGCCGTATTTTTTTTAAATCCAAATATCTCGAAAACGGTTGCTCATATCAACTTTTAACAGGTATACCTCTTTGACAAAAGAATTATTTAATTTATTTAAAAATGTCATACAGAGCCGTACCAAAAAGTTGTGATTGTTCAAATTAGTAAAAAGACATGTAGGTGGCACCCCCTACAAGTAAGAGCCGTACTAAAATGAAATAGATATGCTATCTTGTTTAGTATACAAAATAGAAAAATGCGTAAATGGCGAAAGTTTTAAGGAATTTAATGCTGATTTTAAGTGTAAAGTTTTTTTTTTAATTTAGTTCTAAAGATATTAGCAAAAAATTTAAAATCTTCGGTTTTAATTTTTGCTTGTGGTTCATTTGTTTTAATATTGATACGATCGTCTTTTGTTTTTCAGTTACTAATTAAAACTTTGGATTATTGTATGGCGGCGATCTTTTTTTTTAATATTTAAATAGTTTTTTGAATTCTCTTTTGAACGATGGCCCACTTGCCACTAAACAGTTTAAATAATATTTTAAAAAATATTTTTTAACTGTACATTTGGCAACGCCGAAACAACGCCTCATCAATGCCCTTCGGGTCAATTTTCTTTATAAAAGTATAATACAAATATGTTTTTTGCAAATAAAAGCAATATTATTTCTAAAATTATTATTTGTGTTTTAATAAAAAAATATTTTGACAAAACTAATTCTAAGCCATCATAGAAAAAAAACGAAAGATAGCAATTCAATATCATGTAGATTATGGGTAGCAACAAAATTTTTTGTTGTATTTCTTACAAATTTTTGTTTTGCAAACTGATAATTTATCCACTTAATAAACCATCTATTTTAAGCCTTAATTTTTATGGTGTTTATTTGCAAAATATATTTATTTTACAAGAGACATTTTTTTATTTTGTGGAATTTTAAAAAACACAATTTTATCTTTGCGATGATCTTTTTACAAACTGTTAATTTAATAAAACGTTTTTGTTGAAATCATTGGAATAAGAAAACAACACATTTGAAACTTACCGCATACGCAATAAGTTAAAAACCGTATTTTTTAGAATTCCACAAAATGTGAAAAAATGCCTATTGTAAATAAATGTTTCTTGCAACTAAATACCATTAAAATTAAGACTTTAAATTAAGGAGTTATTAAGGAGATAAATAACCAATATGTAAAAAAAAAGTTTTTAAGAATTACAACAAACATTTTAGTTACTACGCATAATCTTCATACTATCGAATTGCTATCTATTATTATTTTTTTAATTGCTTAGATTTGATTTGGTCAAAATATTACTAAAACAGAATAATATTTTTTAAAATTATCGCTTTTATTTGCAAAATACATATTTATGTCATATATGTCATCATTATAAGGAAAATTGACTCAAAGTGCATTGGTGAGGCAGTGGACCTGCGTTGCTAAATGTACTGGTAAAAATTAGTTTTTAAAAATATATTTTAAACTCTTTAGTAGCTGATGGGGTATCATTAAAACAAGAATTTGAAGAGTTGTTTAAATATTGAAAAATCAAAGATGGCCGGCTCATAAAAATCGCAAGTTTTAGTTAGTAACTGAAAAACAAAAGACGATTGAAGAAAAAAATTGGTGGCAAAATGTAAGGTAGGTGCAGGTGATAGGGCCTATCGGCTAATAAGGTCACACATAGGAACAGCATTTCATCGGTTTATGCCTATGCCAATTAAAGATACTAAAATAACAGCAATAACAAGAAAAAAAGCTTTAAATTACAGAGGAATGGCACTTACCACAGATCTATTTAACAAAAACAAGAAAGGAAAAAAAAACAAAAAGAGCCTGCTAAAGATAGATGTACTTAACAGCATCAAGCGTTGGTACTGCTATGGCTATGAGGAAGATAAAAAGGCTGATATGAGGCAATGTGCCTAATGCGGCAAGTGGTATCATGAGGAGTGCGTTGGTTGGTCAACGGATGATATAGAGAGTTTCGATTGCCCTGATAGCTGTCAAAAAAAAATTGTTGTTATTTTAAAAAATTTAAGCAAAAATAGTATATAACTATTAATATTATTCCAATTACCAATATACCACATCTATTTTGAATATTTAGGTATTTTAAAGTCCTAGGCCTTATTACCCTACTATAGTATATCAGGGCCTACTGACAAGGGTTTTAGAAATAATTAGTTTTGCGTTTGTATGCGGCAGAAGTTGCCATTTTTTGTTTATATTTTATATTAATTGATCTGTAAGTTTAATAACCATTAAAATTTGTCAATGTAAATTAACAGTTTTAATTTTATTTTAAATCTTTCTTAGCTAGGACTTATTACCCGCACCTACATTATGTCACCAAAAACTGTCTTAATAATGTCATAGTTTAAAATATATTAAAATTAAAACAAATAAAACAGGCAAAAATAGAATCTATCAATTTCGCTTTTCCGCTAATATTTTTAAAACTAAATTTTCAAGAAAAAATTTTACTGTACAGTCAAAATCAACATTAAATCCTTCAAAACTTTTCTCAATTAAACATTTTTTTATTTTGTATACTAAACGAATTCGCAGTACATGTAGGCCAAATTTGGGACACACTGTATAAAGTAAATATCTATATTCTAAAGAATATTCGACAATACTTTTAAATTTACATAAAAAAATACTAAGGTATACTCTAAAATTTATAATACAGTATACTAGAAGCCAACATATTTTTAAAAGGGAAATCCGGTAACATTGTCGGTAGCACGTTTAATTACTTTCGATGTGATGCGATACCATCTCGCGGATTGTCCAGTGATTTACGACCTCCGAATATGGTGCAATGCACGCCGCCTCTCGGTCATTTAATTACCCACAGCCGAGTGACGTACGTCCACCGGCAGGCCATTGTTGATTGGGTCTTTCGTTGCCCAATCTTTGCGACTTTCGAGATTTATTGGAGTCGCCGTCAGCGACCGCCGCCGATACAAAGAAACAGGCCTTTTCCACAGATTATTTGGAAAGGCGAACGGAGACAATTAAATGCGGTGAACGCGGGATTAAATGGCACATACATCACGAGGGATTTTAATCATTCTACGGCCGAAAGGAAAAAAGGGCGAAAAGAAAAATATCTTTTGTGAAACCCACAAGAGAGATTTAGTTTTTTTTGTAGGAAACTACAAGAATGAGGGAAAAAGTCGATAGGTAGTAAGATATTTGCCATTTAAAAAATAAATCAACTAATCAGTGCCTTAATGTTACGCATTACCTTAACATTACACATAAACATGTAGGAAAACAAAAACATTGGTTCAATATTTTAAAAAAGAATTACTTTTTGAAATCATTCTTTATCAAAAGAGCACTTACCTCTCGCAGAAAATCGCATTTGTTTAACATTATCCATAGACATTATTCGTGCATTCATGGGTGGTAGTACAAAGAAGATTCACACAAATAGCACAGCAAATAGATTGAAATGAATTACGCTTTCACTTTCAGGGCAACAGAACTGAATATTTCTGTTTAAAAATTCCAAATATATTTTTTTAGACTAACAATTTAATAGCTGAATCATTTTGAAAGGCCATCTTCGATAAGAGTTTCGCATAACTGTTGGATATCAATTTCCCTAAAGAGTAAAACAACAAATTGCACCACCAAAGCAATTTTGTTAAAATCCTTAAAAACGATTTTTAAAGTTATGCTCCAAGTTTAAAACCAACTTCTAGATAAAACTTGCTGCCATAAAACTCCATTGAATGTTAATATATATTTTTCTGAAAGAATGGAAAAGGCTTGTTACCGTAGTTAATTAGGTCTTGTTCCCAAAACTCAAGCTTGTTAATAAATACTTTTATATCAGGTATGATTTTCGCTAGTTTTTTGTCTCTTCCCGTATGCGTATTGGGATTGTCTTTTATGACACGACAAAACCTTAGAAAAATGTATGCTAAGTCTTGGAAGACAATTTTACAAATGCCTATTAATAGTTGACATTCTCTTCTGCGTTAGGACAACACGTGCTAAAAGTGTAGGAGGGACAATACCTTCTGTTTTTTGGCGTATGTCGATGTTGTTTGTTTCAGTTTGAAGTTTAGCGCCACCACCTGCCACCGTCTAAACTTTGCTCGCGGTTAGTTTGGTTTAGCAGTAACTAGCTAATTCTGGTTACTAATAACCAGAACTAAAACTGAAAGCTAGAAAAACAAGAGGCACTTATCGCAAATGCAAAATCTTACTGTTTTTTTTTTGTATTACGCAGGAAAAAATGTCGGGCCTCTTGTTGGCAAATCGTTGGGACATTGTCTTCCATGATTTTGCATTTATTTTTCGAAGGTTGCGTTGTGTGATAGGAGGCAATGCTATTACTGAGTTTATTTAGTTTTTTGTATTGTCGACAAAAAAAACAAAATCTCTAAGCTATATGAAATTTTCTTCTTTAGCACACATCCTCTGGTTTATTTCCTCGGGTAAGATTTCAAATACTCTTCCTTGTAACACTTGAGCTCTTATGTGTTACCAATTTCATAACGCTGTTTAGTTTAAAAAAATACATAATGCTTGATGATGGATAACACAGAGGTAACAGAGAAATTGCCAAAAACTTTTATTTTTACGATATAACACCTATTACAACCCCAAATAGCAAGAGCACCATCGGTTGTCAAGCATACCAGTTTCAATACTAAAATTTTCAGACAACAATATTTTGAAAAATTGAAAAATAAACCTTTTTTTTTGTTACTGCTTTTAATGAAATAAGCTTTAAGAGATGTTTTTATATTGTAAAATCACTATTGTTATATTGAAGAATATGGTCATCCCCCCCAGATGTGGGAATATATAAATATATAAAAATATATATATATATATATATATATATATATATATATATATATATATATATATATATATATATATATATATATATATTATATTATATATATATATATATATATATATATATATTATTATTATATATATTATATATATATATATATATATATAATATATATATATATATATATATATATATATATATATATATATATATATATATATATATATATATATATATATATTTAAAGCAAAACCTCCCATTTAAAATGGGATTGAATAAAACTTTCAATAATAAAATATCTTTATTGTTTTTGAAAAACATTAAAATTTTTATATTCGTAAGACCTTTAAATTTATCTAGATTACCTAAAAAAACCTAAAATTATGTTTTTTTTTTTATAAATTAGGCAAAAATTCTAAAGTGCTTCAAGATAAATTTTCCAAATTGTTTTTGTCCTATCGCTCTTCAGAAATTAAAATTGATTTTCTTGTTTTTATTTTACAATATTTTAAAATTAAATTAAGCTTGTTAATCGAAATTATGGCGCTTAGAAGAATCAATAAAAGTTTAAAAACCTATTTTAGGATTAATTTACACACTAAACAAAAATCATTAACATGTCATTATTTTTCAGGTAAGCAATGATGTCTTTTTTTTAAGTTTTTGTTATCTGTTCAGATTACTTCTTAAACAGGTTTTATTAATTTTATTTTTAATTAACAATAATTCTAATTAACAGATTTAATTCTATTTTTAAATATAGTAATAAGAAAACATAAAAATACATTTTTATTTCTAAAGAGCAAAGACATTTTGCTAAGACAAAAAGGGTGTGGAATATTTATCTAAAAGCACTTTCGAATTTTTGCCTAATTGATCCAAAAAAAGCATAATTTTACGTTTGTTTTTTTAGGTAATCTAGATAAATTAAAATACTTTATAAATATCAAAATTTTAATGTTTTTCCAAAAACAAACGCCAATGAAATTTTTTAACAACAGGAAATTTTGTTCGATCTTATCGCTATTCGGGGTAAGTTAAAATAGTACGTTTTAGTTTTAATTTTTGAGTAGGAGGTTTTTTTAAATGATATTTTAGTTCAAATTAATTATCCTCTTGATTTTGTAAACAAATGTTTCCTATAATATGAACAACCAAATTTAAGACAAAAATAAAATAAACCTATTACAAATCTAGGGCGCTAATTGGTTTATAGTCTAGACTTAGAAACATGTCTAGCGATAACTAATAAAAAAAAACCATCCTGTTATACCCCTCCACTTTTTTAGATTACTTCGTTAAGCTTAATTGTAATTTTTAATGTTTAAAAATTTAAAAAATATTTAAAGTAAAAATTTTATTGAACCAACCTATAAATTTATACAGAGTGCTTTAAAAGTAACGGTAAATCTTTCGGCAGTGTCTTTCTCCTAATAAAATAATTTTTTTAAACATGGTTCCGTAAATGAGCCCTTTCCGAGTTACAATCGATTAAATCGGTTGTTAAATGGTTTTTAAATGGTTTTTAATTAATTGCTTTACTAGAAAAATATAATTTAGATTAAATGCAGATAAGTATTAAAGTTAGTATGAAATTATTGACGAAATTAAATTAGTATACAGTTAATAAAAGGTAGGCTTGAATGGTAAAGGGTGTTTTGTCAAAAAAAAAAAAAAATTGAGATACGTTTTTTTGTAAATTTAGGTTTAAAAAATTTAAATAGACCAGGTACTCTTATTTTTGTTAAAAAAATATAATATTACAGAATTATAAATTTGATAAAAAACGGTTTGATTTTTTAATAATAATAAAAGTTCACCCTTTTTTAAGATTTTGTAAATAGTTATTATTATTTCCATTCCGAGACGTGCGTTTAGTAAGTTAAAAACATGATGAAATTTCTAGCAAACGATAGGATCTATCGTTTGGAGGTGAGAGTTCCTTTTTATTTAAAATTGCCTGTTCTTTTTTACTATTTAAAATTTACGAAGAAACGTAACACAAAATAGTTTATTCACAAAACACTTACTACCCTTAAAGACCAGCCCTATAATAATTAATTTTTTATGTTATTACATTTTACGTAAAATTAAATACAATTTTGCACAATTTCATTTAACCTACATATTTCTAGTAGTTGTAAATAATTGAAAACACTTTTTATTACCAACCCTTTAACGGACCATGATTCGAAAATGGGGCATTTTAGAACCCATTAAAAAAATAATTACAATTACATTACACATTACTTCCAAAACAAAAATTCATTTTTACCATATATTCCTGGCTTATCAAATAAAATTCAATGAATAGGTAATTAATTTAATATTTGTACCATCTTTAAGACACAAAACACTATTAGATCTAAAAATAACAAAAACAAAAGCATACAATATAAACAAAAACACATAAATTTATAAAATTCCTTGTGAATGTTATAAATTTTATATAGGTGAAACTTCCAGACCATTAGCCAAATGCATAAAACAACATGAAACATACATTAAAAACACATAATTTCACCAATAAAATCTGTTATCAGGCATTTGATAACAACTACATAATAAACTGGAATGGTTCTAGCATTTTAGTAAATAAAACTTGTTCAAAAAACGTAAAATAAAGGAAAATGCATTTATTTTATTAAATAAAGATAAATGTGTAGCATCAATATCTGTTAATTTAAATATTACATGGTTACCTATGCTTGATGCTACAAAGTAATTTCAGGTAAACTTAAAACCAATTAACACACCATATCACCTTTTTTGCCTTTTTGAAAATAATTAATATACCAGTTAAATAAACTAATATGTCATTTATAACAAAACGTCATAAACAGTAAAAAAAGTCTAGGGTTTTTAATATTTAAATTTTTATTTTTTCTATTAGTTTCATCTTGACAACGGTGGCCGACTTGCCACCGAAACGTAGATTAGTTTTCTTAACTTTTGGGTTTTTTGTTTTTTTTTTCTTTTTTTATAGAGCTGAGCAGACTCAGCTCGCTATACCCCGAAACCTGGACCAAAGTGGTCTCATTTTCTAGCAAATTTCAAGGCGAATACTCCTAACGGAAACATACTATAACTTTTTGTTCCAAGTTCAAAAATAAATGTAGTTTTCTTTTATGCTATATTTGTTAATTTGTACCTAACTTGTATACGCTAAGGTTTATTCAAAGTTTGATCAGTGTTTTATGAGTTTAAAGAAATGCAGATGTTGGATATATGGGGATATGGATCGACAATTATGGCGGTGGCTGTATAATACAATAGACGGTATTGTAAACCTAGGATAATAAAAAATGTAAATAATAAAGGATTCCATTAAAAGTTTTTTTTATTTCAGATACAATGTTGCTTTAGTTATTACCAGAAATATTACGCGACATAATGCGAGTGATAATTGTTTATTTCGCTCTTTAATTGCCTACCTTTACATGCAGCTGAAAATAGCAAAAACAGACATAACTTTAGAACTTTAATTAGTCGTGACTGTAATTAAATCCCGAGCGGCACCATAAACTTTTGTAAACATTACATCGCGGGACGCGAACGCGCGCTTGCCGTATAAATGATATTTTTAATGAAATTTGGAGAAATCGAAATTTAGGCTTAAGTTAAATTACCTTAATTAAACTTGAGAAGCTGAAAGAAGATTTTCTTTGCAGTCATATTACACAGCTTCGGTAAAATAGTCTGTAACAAGTTTTAATTGGGTGAAAAGCCTTGGTATCTTTTTTTGCAGGCATATAATATTGGCTTTGGAACAACTTAGTTTAACTTTTGTACTGAAATATAGGACATAAACTTGATCTTAATACGAATAAAATAGAAAAATTACCATTTTTTTTACAAAACGAATTTAAGCCTGCTTAATACGTACCTATCTAGCTAGATAAGACTGACCTTTCTAACATGACAAAATAATCGTTTTTTGTTTCTTTATAACCAGGCTGTTTAGACTATGGAACCTGCTGCCTGCAGAAGCATTCCTTTCCCCTCCAAACCACCCGTTTAATAAACTACCTTTCAATTCACTGACGTTACTCATGGTACGTTAGTACTTAGGCTGTAAGCCTTCAGGGACTGTACTAAGAAAAAAAAGGCGAAGCATACGCCTCTCAACTTAAGGTGGTACTGACTTGGCGAGCTGAAATAATGGTTTAAACAATTTGTATGCCTTATACTTGTACGGACTGTTAACAATAGTGTAGGTAATTTCTTAACTAACTTTGTCAAGATTTCACCACTCAGCCAGTCAAAAGTAATAGCCTGTTCTGATGAAATCTGATATAAATCGAAACCGCTCACAACATGTTGTTAGGTGAAATTTTCACAAAGTTAGTTAAGAAATTAGGAACACTATTGTTAACAGTCCGTATCTTCGAGCATATACTAATCTGGAGGGATAAAGCAAAGCGTTAAAAACGTGGTCGCATTGGAAAAAGAAAGCAACAGTCATTGCCGTTGCTATCTCCCTCTCTCTCACAGCGTACCTGATTCGCCCCCACCGCTGTGTTCACACGTCGTTGTCGTGGTTGGGCCCAGTAGAATCTTTTGGAACATGCGCTAGAGTTGCTGGATATCGGCAACTCTTATGGCTAGCGTATGGAACGGGATCCAAAGCTAAGATGAACCCAAGGCTTAACTCAAGGTGTCAGCATACGGTGCTGATGAGTGAATGAAATCCTGTGCCTTAAACAGGTATCTCCAACGGTGCCTCTGAGATACAGGTCGACTTCTCAGAGTATCTAGCCTTACTGCGGTAATGCGGGGCTCTGCCGTGGTGGACTATTACTTCCCTAGCTCCAAACAGAAAGCGGACAGAACGGCTTTCATAGGAAAAAAGTGACAAAGGTGCGCTGACCGAAACGGATAAATCCGTTTTGAGAGGTGCCACCCAAGGTCACAAGCAGACAAAGGTGAGCCGATCGAAATAGGTGAATCCGTTTCAAAAGGTGCCCCTGAAGTCATTGGCGCCTGTTTTACGGGAAAAGGCTAATCCATGCCGAACAAACAGGTGCTTAGGAAAGGGGATCCGAATCAACAAGGCGGACAGAACCGCCTTTATAGGGAAAAGGGTTCCCTGGCTTTAAACAGAAAGCGGATAGGACCGTTTTCATAGAGTAAGACCGGAGATGCGGCCTCAGAAGGAACATCTGGTACCTGTAACAAGGACCTGGGAGCTATCCACTGTAGAGTTTTAAGTTTTAGTTACCTAGTATTTAAAATAAAGGTAAAACCAGTTATGTAAATAAAAGTCAGTTTGACATCAAGTAAAATAAAACTCGTCTTTTTATTTTTGCCCTTAGCATTCTGCTATAATTCTAAAATCCACGTCACTAGACCGGGAGAGGAGGGTATGACGGATCTAATCGTCTGCTCGTCATACTCTCCAGGAGACAGGGACACCAGAACACATCAGAACACATATTGTGCTCGTGTCCGGTAGCGACACGAGTAAGAGGAGACGTAAGAACTCTCTCCCAATCTGACATCGGATTCATTAGAAGTTTGATCCTATTGGGGAAATTGGGGACCCTGAACGGGGGCGTGGGGGGGAAAAAATCCACCACTTTAAAACCCAACCTGATTTGTCGGGTTAATTTCAAATAATGGCCAATCAGGTACGCTGTAGAGAGATAGCAACCGGCTATGATGGGCTTTTTTTAATGCGAACACGTTTTTCACTGCTAGGTTGATAGCAATCCGTTCGGGGATATACATTTTCCCAAAATTTTTTTTTCATTATTTATTCGAGAAATTGAGCACCGTAAATTGAAAGAAGTATGTTTTGCCTCTTTCACAGATGGCATAGACGTCTCACTGTTTTTTGGGGAATACATACTTTAGTAGGTTAACCCCATTATTGAAATAATCGCTATCATTTGATTATTTTGATTTAATTTGAATTACGAAAAAAAACCCGATTCTAGAGGAATGACACCTCGCGACAAGGGAAAATTTTCAAAAGAAAGAGAAAAGATCATAAAATATTCATGTCACTAAAACCTAAAATAAAAATAACATGCTAATCGGAAAGCCCATTTGAACTTTGGGCTCAGAAAAGCATTATTTTTCCTTACGTTTTTTTCGTTTTACGTTTCACGAAAACAAATAAAAGAAACTATTCAAATTATAAAAATCAAACCAAGCTGAGAAAATGTATTAAATTATAATCGGAATCGGAATTCATATTGCACGAAGCATATCCCCAAAAAATTTTAATTATATCCCCCGCCTTTTATTTAAAAAAGAATTATTGTAGTACTCTGCTTGCTGTCAAACTCACACAGTTCAAAGTAAAACTTCCTGGGGGAATCCGCCTTATCAAATTCATCAAAATCATTTTTGTTTGTGTCAAACCCAAACAGGTCGTCCCATTTTTAAGGGGGTTTTTTCTTTAGTTTTCTTTTTGCCGGGAGCCCAAAAAAGCGTCTAAGAGAAGGCTTCTCTCGTGAATTCCTGGAAACATTGGTGATGTAATGCATTATTAAGGATAATAAGATTACGGGAAAAAAGAAGACGTTTGACGCAAAAAAAATGAAAGACTTTGAAAAGGTGTCGCTTGGTTCATCGTCTGTCGCCGGGCCTCTTCGCCCAGACCGGACTCGGCTCGTATACAATGGATCGCCGGGCGTCCAGCGCTGGTTCTATCGCCGAGTCATGCGGGAAAGGGGATCCGTGGCTCGATTTCCGGGGTTGGTGAGTAACATTGTATTTATTTAAAGGTTGCGCGGTCGAGGTATGGAATGAAGGGGGATTTAACTTTTTTGAATGGTTTTTTACAAAATTTTTATTGCCCCAACCCTTTCTGGTTGTTGGTATATATATACCCATTCGTCGTCATGGTATCAATGGGATAGCCATTTACTAGACAGGTATCAATGAGAGTACCATTTATTCCGCAGGGTATCAATGAGAGTACCCTTTTCTGGCTGGTAAGGTATCAACGAGAATCCCAAGTTCCCCTTTTTTTTCACTTTTAAAGGGGGGATCATTTTGGGTTCAATGGTTTGACTTAGTGTTAGAGACACTAACTCTTTTGGGAGTAATACAAATGGAGAACATTGTTTTTATTTAAAGGTTGCGCGGTCGGGGAAATGACGCGGGGCCTGATTTAACTTATTAAGGGTTTTTTCAATTATTATTGTTAAACCCTACTGGTTGTTTTATATTTAATGATAATCCCATTCGCTCGTCATGGTACCAAAAGAAGGCCATTTCCCAAGACAGGTATCAATGAGAGTACCTATTTATTCCGCAGGGTATCAATGAGAGTACCTTTTCTGGCTGGTAAGGTATCAACGAGAATACCAAGCCCCCCTTTATTATTCACATTTATGGGGATCATGTTGTATTTTTACTCGGTTTAATGAGACACTAACTCATTCGGAGTAATAAAAAATTGTTGTTTTTTTCAGGGAAAAAGACCCCTTTCTCCACCTGGTTTTTGCTCCCAGAAGATGTTCGTTAATCCGCGGCTCAAAAGAATCAAAAGAACGACATTTTTTAATTTTGCATAAAGACTTAGTTTCACTTTGGGGAAAAGTAGGGCCTCGGTTGTCAGATGACGTTTTTTGCAACAAGTTCCCCCCGGTTTTCAAAATATGGTTGCCCCAAAACTTAACCCGATGGTTCCCAAGGCTATATCCCTGAATTCATTAAGAGACACCGTTTGCTTTTACTAGGAAAGTAGCTGCATGTTGGGGCCGCTACGGCCAACTCACCCCATTTGTCTGAGAGGGGAGGAATCGAAATATATCGGTTGCTCAACAAAGTGCTAGAAAACCCATTGATTTTTTTATCAACAAACGGTGACTCGCAGGGGTTTTAATTTCAATTAACTTAAATCAGGATTTTCAAAATGTAAATTTGAAAATAAAACCCGTCAGACTTTTTTCGGGAAAATTTGGAAGAGCTGCCTCAAGGCTTCCCAAGGTTTAAAAAGATTTCTCCCCCCTTTGGGGTTTAAATTTTTGGGTCAATTAGTTCTTAGTTGGGTTAAAGGTTAAAGATACCCTTTAGAGAATATCCCAAACAGCACAATTTTAAAATCTCATCATGGTCTCATCGGGAAAAACTTTATCCAAGCTTGGGGGATAAACTCCTTTCTAAAGGGTATCATTACCACAGTTACGGCATGCGAAACCCGTTCGTTCAAAAATTTTCTCAGACCAAAAGTGATGGTTCGAATCGCCTCATCCTTAACCCAAAACGTCAACAAACAAAATAAATTGCAATCATTTTAAGATGAAAGATAGTCGTACCCTGGAAAAAATTTTGTTAGTAGGAACTTTTCCCCCCTGTGTAAGATTGATTTAAAAAGGATTTTTTAATATCAGGGGTATACTAAGCACAGGAAATACTTGAGATTTGAGTTTTATGGAAAAATTTTTTTAATCGGTAAAGGGCCCTTTTCTAAATGGCGCCATACGTCTTTTCTAAAAAAGAAACCGGTTATCAGTTTTCTTAGAGGAAAAGGGTTTTTTTTCATTTATTTGGATGAATTCTTTTATTTGGGAATACCAAGGGAGTGTCTTTTAATCTTAATGTGACTCTAAAACCCCTTTTCTTTCCTTTGGTTTCCAGTCGAACTTTTCGAGAAATTGCATTTTAGTTCCATCCCAGTCGATTCAATTTATTGGGTTTTGTTATGATTTTAAAAAATGTCTATTTCATCCCCCAAGAGAAACCTAAGAATCATACAGTTAGTCCAAAAAATTTCATCTGTTGGAAAAGTTAGCATTAGAGAATTTGGAGAATGTTGGGGAAACTAACAAAAAAACGCCCTGGGGTTAAGTACGGATTTATTAAAAAAAATTTTCGAACGGGAAAAATATCCAAAATTACTCAATCCAAAAGGGAAATTTTACGCAAAACACCTTTTGCAACACTCATCCATGATTTTTACTGGTGGATTAAGAATTTGCCACAAAAAGGGATCCAAGTTGGACCGCCCCTTACAGAAATTTTCGGGTGCATCAGACACGTTAGCATTAGCTGCCGGGAAAAAGTCGGGTTTTGGGCGGATATTATATGAATATCACATAAATTATAGAACTCTTATTTTCTAAGGCTAAAAAGGCTTGCAGCTAATCTATCTAATTGTAACATAAAAATGTCGGGTGGGAAAAATCCCGCCTACACATTAATAAGAGATGGGGAGCAATTTCCAAAACTTAATGTCTTTTCTCGTACCATCTGGCCAAAAAACGAGAAATTATTTCTTTATGGAATATAAACCAGACAGAGGATTGAATCTCGAATTGGCAACAGAGACAGAGGGGGCCCTTGGGGCCCATCTGCATTTGAGAAAATAGTTAACTGGCTGACCTTGAAATTGACCCTTAAAAATAAAAAGGGAATGCAAAAAGCAAAAATTTGTTTCATGGCTGGAGATCCTGAGAGAGCGGGCAATCGATGCTTTCACGTTAAAATGGGAACTCTTTATTTTTATGCGTTTCCGCCATTTTCACTAATTTTACGAGTATTAATAAAATTTTGCCGAAAAAAGCAAGAGGCATTTTATTGTCCCTTTGGACATCTAAAACCATGGTATCCCGGTTTTTTCCTTTAGAATGTTTCACCAATCCTTTCGCCCTTGTATGAATTTAAATGTTTCAACAGTTTCAACCCCACACCCCTTCTGAAAGCAGACTCCCGGGTGGCGGGAATTGTATCATGCGGGGGCATTGACGTTAGAGATGTTCCCTCAGAATCCCTAAATATTTTTTGGTCAACCCCAACAAATAACAATAAAAACCGAAGCTCGGGTAACTTTGAAATGGAAAAAAAAAATAAAAAACTCCTTCAGTGCCTGCAGCACTTAAATTTCTAACATTTCATTATAACCGGGGTCTCCTTTAGTTCTCTCAACCCATATAGAGCGACCAAATACTGGGGCCCAAAATTCAGTGAAGATTTTAAAATTTAAAAAGGTTCTTCAAAGGGATTTGCTTAAGACCTCCTCTTTCCTAGATAACAACAATCTGGGGTGTAGTATTGAACTATATAAAAGGGTCATATGCCAGACCTGAATTTAGAACAGTTAACCCCTCAAGACGGCCCAAACTTTCTCGCTCTAGCAACAGGCCAACGCGTTAAAATTTTTAGCCAGTATTGAACTATGTAATATACAACATTTCTCAGATAGGTTAGAAAACTGATTTTCTAAAAGAATAAAACATCTGGCGTCAACTAAAATTCAGCCCATTTTAATTTACCATTTTTTCCCCCGGGATAAGGGAATATTTGCCCAGCAAAAACTCTACTTTTTTATATTTGGCAAAAGTTATTCGAGGAAGCAAAAACGAGTTTGTTTCTAAGTTTAAAAAACCACATCGAATGCTTTTCCTGCCCATAAAAGGGGTTTTTGGTTAAAAACTATTTAAAAAAAAAGGGGTTTTGCATGTTCTTTTTGGCGGCCAAAGCACAGAAAAATCATCTACCCTGCTGCCAAAAGGGGTTGTATGTGGACCCGGGTTTGGGCCCCGGGTGGACGGAAAAACTAAAACATTCCCCAAAATTTTAACAGAAACCATTAACACTAGTAAGTCTGATTTTTCCAAAGCAATATTTAGTGGTATTTGGGGCCTTTAAAGGAAGTTAGGAGATAAAGGTTTTCCAGTTACAAAAATAATAATAGAAATTAATGTTTGGGTTTTTGGAGTTGAAAGGGATGCCCACTCAAAATATATTATGTTATTGAAATTGTTGCAACTTGCTTTAAACTACTACTTTTTTTTTTGTTGAAGAGTAATTTGAAAACGAACTTTAAGGGTGTTTAATCCCAATTTTTGGGGCCTCGCCGAAAGGGGCCCCCCCGCCCCTTTAAACTTCCCCCTTTCCCCTAATCGGGAACAAAGCTTTTAAAAAGGAATGATTTAGATGGAATGCCGGGGTGGGGGCCCGGGCGGCCCGGGGGAGAAAAAGTTTACTTTAACTGTGTGAGATTTGACAGCAAGCAGAGCTCCCCCAAAAAATTCTTTATTTATTTGGCGATATAATTAGGGATTAAACATCACTTTGGTAAGTTCGTTTTAAACATTAATTATCCGGACTAAAAAAATTTGCGCGTTTTTTTTTAAAAGCGCATGTCGTAAAGGGAAACAAAATAGAGCAAATTTCCCCAAAATGGCAGTAACAAAATGGCCGGTGTTTCAAAGCCGTTTTAAAAAAGCGCAATTCAAAATAGGAAACAATTAGGGCAAATTTTAAAAAAGGGGAAGTTTAAAAGAGGCAAATTTTAAAAGCTATTTAAAATTTTCCCTTTCTGAGATGCCGAAATGCAAAGTTTTTGTTAATTATATTAAAGGGGTTGGGGACAAAAAAAAAACTAGATTCATAACGTAAAAAGGGGAAAATAATTTTTGGGTCCTTTTAAAAATTTAGGGGGCAAAAAAAACAAAGTTAGGATTAGGTCTAAAAAACAAATTATTAGCAAAACCTATGAGTTCCCCAAACATGGTTCTTTTTGGGCGTTTTTTTATGGGCACTTTTGACCGAAAAAACCCGATCTTAGCGAAATAATGTAAATTTCCCTTTTTGGTCTTTTTTTTATTTTGATCCACTACTTTTTTTAATTATTTTTTTGATTGGGAGTCTAAAAGTTTTTAAAGCCCCCACGCCATGCCTTTTAACGAATTTTTTGCAGTTGGGGGTTCCCACTTTTTAAAACATTCCTATGTTTTTTTGAACGGTGGGTCAGTTTGTTGATTGTTTCCATAAATTGGTCTCCCCAAAACCTATTAGTGGTGCCATTTTCAAATTTTTTATTAAAATTTCAAACCGGGTTTGACATCTTTTTTTAATAAACTAATGCCAACAACATTTTTTTAATGAAAACCCAAACTCATCTGAGTTTTTATATTGTTCAGTAAGTCCAAATTTTTTAATTTTTTCCCCCGAGGTTTTGGGGGTGAAATAAAAAAAACCCTAGTGCCTTGAAAACAAGCTTCAAATTTCGGGAAATTATTTTATCGGGTTAAGAACATTTTCCGGACTTTTGTTTCGGTTCAATGTCAACCAATTTAAAAAATCTTTTTAGGGTTTTTAAGGTTTGTTTTTTAATAATGCATAAAATTAAGAGATTGGAAAAACCCAAAAAACTGAAAAAACAATTGGGTAAATAGATCCGGTGCAACATTGA
Organism: Listronotus oregonensis; assembly: GCA_019359885.1. Classification (NCBI taxonomy): domain Eukaryota; kingdom Metazoa; phylum Arthropoda; class Insecta; order Coleoptera; family Curculionidae; genus Listronotus; species Listronotus oregonensis. The sequence goes on from JAHBCN010004013.1 coordinate 19,867, forward strand.
AAATCCCCTTCGCACCAGAGAAGGAGCAAAATGTTTCCGCGTAGCAAAATAAGGGATCCGGCTAGCTTTTCTCCCCCTCACTTTAACCCATGGGAAAAAGGGCCTATTATTATTTTTTCATATTTGTCAGTATATTTGGAAACCCCTTTTTTATTCTCTGACGATGTACTATTTTTCCCTAAAAGTTTCATCACGGGGATTAAAGTCCTTACCATCTGAAACAGCAGATGAAGCTCAAAGGGGGTTTCCGGGTTTGTAGTTTTTTTTGGGCTAATATTTTAAAATTGTTCCCAACGTTCATTGTTAGGGAAGGATTAGGTCCGTGATTGTGGGTCGTCCGCAGTGATATATCGGTACCCGTGGACATTAAACGTCCTTTACAGAAAGCTGTAGTATATCTCCAAGTAGTAGACTTTAAAGTGGTCGTCTTTTTCTGTAGCGATATCCATCATTATATAAGACATCTTTAATCTTTCTGCGACTTTTTAAACTCCATGTATCGTATTGTAGGCAAGATACAAACAATAAGACTTTTTGAATATTGTTGTGCTGTTAAAGTAACAATGATATGAAATAACTGGTAGTATAACCAACACTAGGTAAATAAAAAACAACAATTTAACAAGAAGTACCTAACCTTTTATAAAGGAAAAGGTAATAAACTTTAGGTAAGTAATTAAAGGTTTAATGCATAAAACTTGTAATTAAATCTACATGGTGCGGCATAATGAAACGATACATTTTGAAGTTAAAAACTTAAAACGGTGAATGCTAGAACAAATTTTTCTATCTTGTTGATAGAAAAATCAAAAAAACTTTGTTTAGGAATAATTCAAAATCAAAAATATACATAATTCTTTATATAGGACAGTTCTAAATGCGCTTAATTGACATGCGCTTTTTGAAATGCGCCTAATTGATATGCGCTATTTATGCGCTATTTTGAAACGCGCTCTCTTGAAACACGCTATTTTGTTACTGCGCTATTTTGAAATGCGCTATTTTGTGTGCGCTTATCTGACATGCGCTATTAAGAAACGCGCGATTTTGATGCAGTGTCCAATTATCCACATCAACCGATAGTATATAGTGTTTAGTTACATCGGAATCGAGTTACATATTCATTAAGGAATCAGGAATTTAAAATGATTAAAAAAATAAAATAATTATTTAATTCAAATTATGATAATCCGATTATTTTAATAATTCATAATGCAATAATTTAATTCTTAAAATAAAGCGATTATGCCCATCACATCACTAATACTGAATTTAGGTATTAGGATTTTTAGAGAATACTACGTTCGCCAGTTTGTCTGATAGGAAATGATATAGATCGAAACTGGTCACAAGGTTTCGCTGGGTGAAATCTCTTCAAAGTTAGTTAAGAAATTAGCTACACTATTGTTAACAGTTTGTACAAGTATGGGGCATACATTTTCATATGGACTGTATAGGTAAGGATCACCCTCTCTCATGGCTGTTTTGCTCAAAAAGTGGCCCTTACTAGGAGGCGCTGGTGTATATCAAGAAACCAATGAGAACCAATGACCTCTTGACTGCAATATATAAAGTGAAGTTTAAAAATGGCCCTCTGAAACACAACGTCATCTTAATTTACTGCAATTTGAGGGCCATTTTTGTAACACAGAGTGGCTGATGCTCACCTCGAGAATCCATGATTTCCATGTGTTTGAAACTTTATTTCAGCTCTTTAGTGACACCGTAAGTTGAGAGAAGTATAATTCGCCCTTAGGTAGAGAGATGGCCGAGACGTATGTTACCTTTTTATGTGTTTCAATACATCCTAGGATTTTTGGAGATTATTATCTTCGACCAGCTTGTCTAATTGGATCGGATATAAATCGAAACCGGTCACAAGAGGTCACTTAAAAAATTACCTGCACTATTAAAAATATGGATATTTGTGGAAAATGGCGTAAGGATATTAAACCGAAAAATAATTCGTTCATAATTTGTGTTCCTTGCTAAATTTTTCTGAGGTTTCGCTAACGTTAGACCTACCTTATTTAATGTTATCTAACTATAGTCAGATTTTAGCGCATCCACTAGTGTCGCGTTAAGGATGGTAGGTTCTAATCAGAACAAAAAATGTTTTCCAGATTGTTCATAGGTATAAGGCATCTTTACTCTAATTAGGTGCTCTACATTTTTGCACTTCAATAGCTTCTCGAAAGAGCCGTGTCTTTAGGTAATTTACGTAGGCCACCTGCATGCAATTGTTAAATTCTATTTTGTGGCCTATTTCAGTGTGGTGGCGGAAAAGAGCAAATGTGGTTTACATATTTCGTATGGCCAAAGTTTCATTAACGCCCTACAGGGTGTCCAATTTTCGTTGTCATTATGGGGTTTCTCCGTTACTAGGGGAGATACAAGGTTTCCGTTTACGCAAACCTGGGCTATTTTTTTAAAAAACGAAAGATGCCAAAATCAGAGTTTTTAAGCTACAGGGTAAAATTAAAAATTTTCACTTTTAGAGAATACCTCATACAGGGTGTCCCATTTAAAAAATCATAACTTCTGGTCGTATCTCAAAAACAGTGGCTCTGAAAAAGAAGTCGAGCTCGCCACTGAATTAAACGTAAAAAGTTCTATAAATGTTTTTTTTTGCCTTTTCGATAGAAAATCAGGGAGCTGGGATACGAGGTATTCTCTAAAAGTGTAAATTTTTAATTTTACCCTGTAGCTCAAAAAAAAAGAGTATGAAACAAAATTGGCACCTTTCCGTTTCGAAAAAGTCCCAGGTTTGCTACGAACCTTTGTATCTCCTCTAGGAACGAGAAGAAACGAAAATTGACACTTACAAGTTAAAACATGACGACGAATATATATATATATATATATATATATATATATATATATATATATATATATATATATATATATATATATATATATATATATATATATATATATATATATATATATTATATATATATATATATATAATAATATAAATAATTTTATATTTATTATATATTTTATATATATAAATAAATATTAAAATAAAATTTCTTTTTAAATTCCACGTGTGATGTTCCGCTAAATAAAGTTGAAAATATCCAAAAGCAAAGGAGAGTTTATTTGTTAAAGGGCCATTCAATCTCTAGATTCGAATTTAGCCTTTAAAGAAAAGTCTTTTGAATATTATGGCTAAAGATAAACAGAGATGATTAATTTTCTAATTCTCTAAAAAGTTTTTATAAAAATTATAACTACATACTGAAACAACTAAGCTTATATGATGTTGTAATACATATTATTTTTTAAGAATAATATGACAAAAATAATAGTTTTCCATTAAATAAACCTATAGCAGAACCTAAAGTTAAAAATAAATTGGTAATTTTTGTTCTACTATATTTTTTATTTATTTTTTTAATTATTTATATTGACTTTTCTGAAATAAAACGGCAAAATATTTCGTTATCGTGTAAGTATAAGAAAAAGACTTGCGGGACTGGGGAATAAATAACGGTGCTTGGCAGGGTAAAATAGGTAAAACTAATTACTGCACGTTAAGATCACATTCAAAATTAGTTTTTTTTTTCTACATATTTTTAAAAAACATGAAACAAATTGGAATAAAAACAAATGTTTAAATTTCTAATTTTAAAATGGGAATAAACAATAAGAAAACGTCAATTATACCATGTAGAATTTAAAAATTATCTGACAACATTACAGTATGTCATATCCACCAAAATAATTTATAAAAACAACTTTACAATTAAATATATTTGTTTATTAAATACAGAACTTACAAAAACTAAATAATAAAATAGTATTTTAAAGTCAGAAATTGTTTTTCCCCAATTAAACCCCAGGGTATTTTCGTTTTTTTATATATACTGTACTCGTATACACTTTAGTGAATTAAAATTAGGCATTAAACTACAATGGTTAAAACCAACAAACTAAAAATACGATAAAACTGAATTAACTGTTTCATTTGGCTTATCTCTGACCCACTCGTTTTATCAGAGAGGAATAAAGATAGATAGACTCTAAATGGAGAAAATAAGGTATTGTAAATCGTCCAAGTTAGTCCAAATAGACAAGTATCCAAAAAATCATTGTTGTCATTTTAAACAAAAATTTAAAATAATACATGAATGCACCGTTATATTATTATTAAAAACAAGTAAAAGATGACATGTAAGTCAAAATATTATGATATTTTAAAGAATCTAGAAGATGTTTTATATATACCGCATAATTACACCCATAGATTCATTATATTAATAAAATGACTCGATTTTTACTTATGAATCTATAAAAACAAAGTCGTAGCGCAATGATGGCGGTCTTATAGAAGCAACTACTTTAAAAGAAAATAAAATTCTCTAAGGAGATGGTTTGGTTCCACCATTATGTAAAGTATTTATAGCCGGCCGATGAATAAAAAGAGATCTGCTGGCCGACCTCTAGAGGATGGCGGTCCTACATCATTTTAACATAATAGAAGAATGAATGGCTTTCAGATTTATGTCATCTTTGGTCGTATCAAAGTTGCTTCGGCGATAAAGAACACAATAAGCCGAGTCGGGGCTAAGGAACGCGGACGGATATTATTATAATAATATCGAATTAGGATGAATCCCCTGACTATATAACCTGCATGGGGTAACAATAAAATATTTTGGAGTTATTTATGGCCAATAAAGCTTGACGATGTTAAAGTAGTATCTTTTTTATTTAAAAAAAAAATAATAGCAAAGTTAACATAATTTTTTGATGTTGCTTTTTTACTATACAACAACGCACAGTTTAATTTAGTGTTTGCAGAACAAACATTTTATTTGTGTTATATTTTTTTAAGTACACAAAAAAAAGAGCTTTTGACCTAAGAAAACAGAGCCCTTTTATTCTATATGTATCATGGTGCAACTGTTACATGTAACTAAAAAATTGCGATTTAATAGAAAAATTTACAGCAAAGAGGTACTAAATTCTTCAAAAGTAAAACAAAGTTTTAAATGTTATCGCAATAAAATGCAAAAGAAAAATAAATGCATCTGATCTAATGTTTTGGCAAGTAAAATTAAGTTATTGTGACAGTTGGGTTTCGTTAAAAGTTTTCTAGTGACCTGTAGGAAAATTGAAGTGAATAATTTTGTTTACATACTGTTTTTTGCAATCTTTGATATCTTCTAAACATTTTGTTTTCTAATTTATTTTATTATCTCATTTTTGCTGTATGCTGCAAGGTTTTAAATAAAACGCTGATTTAAAGCCAATTTTTATCAAGAAAACACTAGCTATATCATAAAGTTAATTAAGAAAAGCAATTTTAATAACGTGTATTTCCTCCTCTTGCAGCAATGACCGCTTGCAGTCTTTGTGGTATTAAACAAATAAGGTTACTTATTTTTTCTTGAGTAATAGCGTTATATTCTTCGGTCAGCGACAGTCGTAAGTCTTGCAAGGTTTGTGGTTGTACAGGACGAGGACGAACGGCCCATTTAAGTTGATCCCAAAGATGTTCGATGAGGTTAAAATGCGGGATATTCCAATCTTGGAAGTCCAAATTCATCCAGATATTCGCTCACTACGTGTGCAACGTGAGGTCTAGCATTATCATGCATTTATGTAAATTGGTTTCCAATGAAAGGAGCAAAGGGAACAATATCTTGGAGGATTTCCTCAATGTAACGGTGGGCGGTTAATTCATTTTCAATGAATACAGTATTGGTGCGTGCTTCGGTAGAAATACCCGCCCAAATCATGACTAAATCGGCATGATATGAGATTTGTTCTAATATGGTGCTGACTGCATGTCTTTCATTTCAACGACCTCAATCGGTGTTGTGGATGCTGAGGAAGTAATTGTGCACATATTGTTGGCCTTCGTGAATAAAGTCCAGCTTCTGATAATAAGCTGATGACGATATAGTACTCTCCAATCTCACATTTAATTTCTCAATCCAGTCTTTAAGCCTGATCTAAGAAACAAGCTTAGGGTACCGCAGATATCTATTTTACAAGACCTTAAACTTATCCTGGATTGAGTTGAATTCTTTTAAAACACAGTCATGTTCGCTGCCGCGAAAAGCGTCTGCTTTTGCTCATTCATTACATATGATCGGCCAAGTTCCGCATAACAAAAAGGCATTTAATCTTGTTGGCGTTACTTTTAGGAATAATTTTAACTAGGACAAACACATTACCTCCACAGCATTAGCAGCTTTAACAAAGCTTGGATTCCATTTTCGAGAAAATATTTATCTCCCCCAAATCTGTTTATTTTATATGATTCTCAAATCAGGCCCTCTTTAGAATATTGTGCTCATGTCTAGGGACTGGCGTCTTCTACAACTCTTACGGCCGAGTGATGATCGCGTTGTTAAATTTAGCAATGGAGTTAGCAATTGTTAAAATTTAACAACGGTTTAGAATGTTTAACAAAATGTCAGATTTTGACAGGTTGCCTAATAAAATCATTGAATAACACTGACAATGACGTTTTGTTAAACATTCTAAACCGTTGTTAACTTTTAACAATAAAATTGCCAAGTCCATTGCTAAATTTAACAACGCGATCATCACTCGGCCGTTAGCATTTGATTTTCGTCTTATTAATAATTGCACGCTTACAGGAAATCTTTCTTCTCTTGCTAACTGACAGACTGTAGGGAATCTGCCGTTCTTTTTTAGGTATTTTTACGACTTCTGCTTTGAGGAGTTGGCCAGTATCCTCCTCTTTAGTCACATTTTACCAAAAGGCTTCTTCAGCCATGCAACGAATCAGTATTCCTGCCTATCGGACAATTTGTAGCACTTTTTGATTATTTTTATTATTAACGCCAGCCTAATTGGCCTAATTGTATTTACCAATAAAATAGTAAAAATAAATTTTGATAATTGTTTTACTGAACACCAAATATTCAGGTTCCTTAATTCAATTTTATACAGTTTCAGTTATTATTAAAATATAAGCCTGTAATGACTTGTAATCCCTAATATATTTTAACAACGATGCAATGCAAATGTATTATACTAAATACTTAAATTTAGTTACTATTAAAACTCTTTAGAATATAAAACGGTGTAAAAAAGAATTTGCCCCAGTTAGTTTAAAATGTTATGTTTTTTTTGTCAATTATAAACTAAGATTTCTAAGTTGATCAAACTTCGACTTTGGCCAAAGTTTGTGGTTAAGGCTGGACAATTGGTTTTGGCCAGAAATTGACCTTTGGTCGAACACTGGATAAAAGCAGTTAGTTTAAGTCGGGCGAAATTCAAAAACATTTTAGTACAAGCAGTAGATAGTACAGTAGTAGAGTATGGGGTAGATACATTATTAGGCCTAAAAACTTGTCACATTTCCTGGCTCCCTTTAAGTTAGATAACCATCGTGTAAGCTGTTTGGATTAGAAAATTAGGCAGTAATTCCTTACATTTTAGCAGTAAAATTTTAAAATAAAGAACCATTTAATTTTTTTTATCTCTGACGTTAATCGCTAAAGGTAGTTGTTTTAGTGTGTAAATGAATATAAATATTACCAAGCAGTTTACTGGATTAATCCCAGATCATAGGTTTTGACCTATTTAAAGCTTTTGGCATGATCGGCATCTCAACAAACTGCCGGCATACGGTATTTTATCTAAGCTTTGTTTTGGCTCTCCAGTTACTTTTTTAATTGACATATTATTTCAGTTATTGCTGATGGTCATTCTTCCAGGTTTTACTAAATTAATGTCGATGTGCCTCCACTAGTACCAACTCTGTTTTTTATTTACATCAACGACCTGCTCTCTTCCACAATCATTCCTTTTCATAGCTCTGCTGACGATAGTACTCTTCAATCTCAAATTTAATTTCTCAAGTCAGCCTTTAAGCCTGATTTAAGAAACAAGCTCAGGGTACAGGGTACGTCTTTGCATGCTATTTCATTAAATATGAGCGGCCAAGTTCTGCAGAACAAAGAGTCATTTAATCTTGTTGGCGTTACTTTTAGGAATAATCTTAATTGGGACAAACGCATTACCTTCACAGCATTAGCAGCTTGAAAAATGCTTGGATTCCATTTTCGAGTTAGAAAATATTTATTTTTCTTAAATCTGTTTACTTTGTATGAATCTTAAATCAGGCCCCAACAAACATTTTTAGTCAAAATGTGGAAAATTTTACTTTTGAACTTGTCTAGGACCAATCCTTTACAGGTCAAAATTTCCGACAATTTCCTGCCGTTTTCCCAAAATGGAGAATAATCTGAAGGTAATTTGGAAGGTAAAAAGTGGTCCTAAGGTTATTTTTCCCAAGAGGTTAAAAGAACATCTAAAGAGATTGTGGGATACTTGTGGAAAACTTGTCCACATTTTGTCCACATTTATTCATCAAGATGTACTTTTTGTCCAACCCTATATTACTCTCTTTCTCTTTTACTCACACAGAAATTTATATTTTAAATAAAACCTAATAAATCACACGGCTAACGCTACCTGTTGGCTTGTGCATCCATCAGAGAAGTTGATTTTTAAGAAAACTATGTGCCAAACTAGGTACTTGTACTTATGACTTATAGAAATATTACCTGTCTCAAAAGCACACTTTTCTGGAAGTTTGATGAGTCAAAATTACCTGCGGAGCAAATTTTTTCGGATAACTGGGGTAGATACCTCTAGAAATTTGACGCGCCGTTAAAATATTACATGTTTGGATAAAAAAACTTTAGAAATTCGTAGAAATTTTAGGTTAGGAAAAAAATTTTTACTAATTTTTAATATAATCCATCACCAAATATCGCCGGTACGTCTTATTTAAATATATATATATTCTCCTGTAATATGTTTTTTAACATAAATAACTCCATAATGTGAAAAAACTTTTGGTATAAAATTTTCTTTCAGTTTCAGTGTAAATAAAAATGGCCGTTGCCGATGATTTTATTATCAATCTGTATCAAAGTATTCAAAGTCTATTTTCCTGCTATTTGTCATCATTTTAATACCTTGAAGCAAAAAAGAGGTTGAACAAGGATTTAAAAGGCAAAACTTTTTAAGGTTTCGCCATAATTTAACCCTAGACCATGAGGGCAAATTTTAGGTTCAAAGTTCCATGTTTTGACCTGTTAAAAATCCTTCTATGTTAAGGGAAAAATTATAGGTTAAATTGAAGACATTTAGTATTGTTTTTTGCTAAAATTTGACTTTTACCTGGGGAACATTTTTTTGTAGTAATTATGTGCTAGTTTAACCAAGTTTAAAATAGCGAAATAATTATATAGACATTTTCAAAAAGTTCACATTTTTACCATTTTAAAACTTCTTGAAATTAATGTATTTGAGGACATTTTTAGGGCAAAAAGAAGTACATTTTTCCAAAATTAGAAAAATGTTCCACAGTGCTGGTTTACTTGACTAGAAATGTTTGTTGGGGCCCTCATTAGAATATTGTGCTCATGCCTGGAGACTGGCGTCTTCTATAACTCTTAGCATTTGATTCCATCAAAGAAAAACTGTTCGTCTTATTAATAATTCAACGCTTACAGGAAAGCTTTCTTCTCTTGCTAACCGACGGACTGTATAGGGAATCTACGTTTTTTTTTAGGTATTTTTACCATTTCTTGGAGGTATTGGCCAGTATCCTCCCCTTTAGCCACATTGTGCCAAAAGGCTTTCTTATGAACGTCAGCCTAATTAGGCTAATACTTATATAGTATGTACCAATAAAATAGCAAAAACAAATTTTGGTAATTGTGTTACTGAACAAAAAATATTTAGGTTCTTTAATTCAATTTTATACAGTTTCAGTTATTATTAAAATATAAGCCTGTAAAACAACGATGCAATGCAAATTTTTTATACTAAATACTTAAATCCAGTTATTATTAAAACTCTTTAAAATATAAAATAGGGTTAAAAAGAATTTGCCCCAGTTAGTTTAAAATTTTATGTTTTTTTATCAGTTATTAACTAAAATTTCTAGGTTAAACAACCTTAGACTTCGGCCAAAGTTTGTGGTTAAGGACGGACGGTTGGTTTCGGCCAGAAATTGACCTTTAGTCAAACACTGGATGTGAGCAGTTAGTATAAGTCGGGTGAAATTCAATACATTTTAGTACAAGCGGTAGATAGTACAGCAGTAGAGCATGGGGTAGAAACATTATTAGGCCTAAAAATCTGTCACATCTCCTGGCTCCCTTTAAGTTAGGTAACCATCGTGTATGCTGTTTGGATTAGAAAATTAGGCAGTAATTCCTTAAATTTTAGCAGTAAGACCTTTTAATCTCTGACGTTAATTGCTAAAGTTAGTTGTTTAGGTGTGTAAATGAATATAAATATTACCAAGCAGTGTACTGAGCCTAATTTTATTGAGTTTTCAAACTTATTGTGAATCCTCTTTTGTTTTTTATTCAGAAAAATCCCAATCCCCATACAAAACGCTTTGTAAGAATGGAAGCTAACAACAGATAGCTCCCACCATAATAACTAATTTTGTTTGCAGATCTAATATTATTATTGGAATATTTGATACTTTAAGGTAATAAGCGTAGATACAATATAACCAAAATTGTAATAAAATAAAGCCCTATACCAACATATTGCTCATGAATTTTGATTATTTATTCTTATTGGGGTTCTACCAACTGTAATATGGTTGAAACAGCAAAAATAAATTAAGCATTTAGCTACACCTGTGACTTGGACAATTAAAATATCATTTTTTTTTATACGGACCGATACTATGCTGCTGCGTGCTTCAAGCCGCAGAAATAAAGTTCTGCCCCAGATCTTTATATTTGACTATTTTGCGAAAACATGCTATATTTTATTTTAAATTCGGAGCTTATATTATGTATCATGCATCACTGCATGAACCGTATAATGCAGTCATATATTACTTATATTCTAATACTGAAACCATGTAATGGTGACAAAAACAACTGTATCCTTGCGTTGTAAATTAGCGATAGAATATAATAATTGCGCCATGTTAGCATTCCGTTTGTCACGATGCAGTATTTATGAGACCGAATATAAATCGTTGCCAAGCGCTGAGCGGTGAAGAAAATAGATGATGGCACACAGAGACTGTGCTGAAACCCAGAGTCGGTTTTATATTTTATTTTTATTTTGAATGGAAAAATTGATTTTAAGATCTAAAATTAAAAAAAGCACTGTTTTAGCGTATATTTGTATTTAGTTCGTCCCAAAATGCACGTAATAAAATACATAGTTTAGATAATTTAATTTTATAACGCTTTCTTTAAAGAAAACAAAATTAAATTAAAAAAATTGAAAAACAAAGGTTGGGTAAAAAAAGGAATACAATTATAGGCAAAGTATTTTTATATAAAGATTTATTTAAGCTCAGTTTTAAATCTGAAAACAGCCCTGTATGTTTAAATAAAATTTATATCAATAATTTTTAATTTTTTCTCTTCTCTTTTAATACACACGTTTGTTATAGGTAATAGTCTATTATTCAATGAGCATGTAATGATAGCTATTACTCACGATGATGAAGTTTGCGTCAGGAGCCGAAGGCGAGTGACGTAATTCATCAGAGTGAGTAATAGCTCATACATGCGAGTAGAATACTATACTTTTTTACGACATATCTTTTATACAGTGAGTTACATAGCTTTTTAAATTACCTTTTCAATTATTTATCATAGCTGCATTTTAATTAAATTTTTCGAAACTTCCTATTAAAAGTACATGAGAAAAAGGAAGACATCTACCTGCCCAAGTACTTTTTAATTTGTTTACAATTTTACCTTAATTACCAACCTCTTGATATACTTGAAATACTAAGATATGACTATTTTTAAAATTTTCTTTATCGGTGATGCCAAACTTGGCATAATACAATTCTATTTTAATCAAACTTATTTATTAGAACACAGTATGGTTAATTACACATAATTATTAATTACTAACATTTTCTTTGAAAATATTTATGCTGATATTGGAACAATTTGTGAAATTTGTATTTTTATGCATATTTAAAGTCGATGACGTACTCGCATTTACGTTGTTTTTTTTTAATTATTTGCAGTGTCTATTTTGTATCGTAGCGATTGGTCTTTGTAGCCCTTTACTACTGAGGTGGATTTCCACCCACCATGTTTTTTTAAAGCTGTGATATCGCCACCACCGTCTTCCAGAAGAGTGGCGGACGACCTTGTTAACGTATGGCCGGTATATAGTTCTGGATTTGGTAGATTTAAAAATATAGCAACTTTTTTCCCATCGATTTAAATTTGTTAATTCCAATAGATTGGATCGTACATATACCTTGTTTATAATTTAGAAAAAATGAAGTTGGACAGAAAAGATATTTTGGTCGAATATTAATATATTTTTTGCATACCTCATAGTATTTATCAGTAACAGTAAATTTTCTGGATATTTAAGTTTTATTGTTTGGTATGTTCACTAAAAACGCTGATCTTAGATTCTTTATGTTGGTGATGTTTATTTGACGCAACTCAGTACTGCGGCAAGCGCCGGCAATCCCCATAATTAAAACAACCTTAAATTTCAGAAAAAAAAACATAATTAAAAGAAGCGTAGATGCGTTGTATTGTTAAATTGTTACCTTAGTTACGAGATGATCTTTATCTGGTGCCTCATCGATGAATTTATGGATTTCCTCAGAGGTAAATGTTTTTGCTTTTTTTGCATGGTATCCCTCCGACTTTCTTTTCAAAAAAGCTCTAAGTTTCGAATACTTTTCTATTTGAACATCATGTTTTAATCCTAGGGTGCTCCTCAACATAGAATAGTGTGCCCATAAGGCAGAAGACTTATATTTATGGGAAAGTTCTTTAAAATAAACCATGACGACGTTCTCGGAAAATGAATAGGCATTTTTCATGATTTTTTTTATTAGCTTATTGCAAAGCCACATGAAAATAAAGGCCGAAAATATTTTTTCTCGATTTTTCTGATCTCCGGAAACGCCTTAAAAATCAATTTTAAGTTTGAATTTTGTAGGCCCGTGACGTCACGGCCCTAAATTTTCTATTGGTGGAATTTCTGCTTTGTTGTCAGCTTTTTGATATTCGATAGGCCCGTCATCAAATATCGATATGCGCAACATCTACAAAGTTGGCGTTTTCTAAACAGACTTGGCATCCATGTTGAATTTGATTGGTTAGGGGAGTGGCGGGCTATTTAAATTACAATGATAATTAAACCTTAAATAGAAAAGTAAGGGTTTTGTATTTTTCCGTGTTATTTAGCAGGTTTTGCTTAATTGTGTTTCTACTTTTAATTTTTACACACAACATTCTCAATATCAATTGAGTGAAAATACCCTATTGGCGTTCTGTTTTTTTCCAGTCTATAAACAAATAATAAACGGCTTCGTATTTGCTTCATGATTTTTCTGGTATTTATTAAATTGTAGCACGCCGTGTTTGCTGCTTCTGTAATTTCGGGTGGAGTGCCAGTTTCCATTTCATCGTCACTGATTTTAGCCATTATTCTTACAGGAAATTTTCTAGGTATTTATTGAATAAACGAAAACTTTTAATATATTCTATGAATCAAAATATGACGTCAGCTGTGAATAACATTGGTTGTCATAGTACCGTGAAAACAGATGTCAACCAGCAATTTTTCTTTCAAGCAAAGCACACTATTATTTTTATACACTATCTTATAAGGTCACAGGATTGTGAAAGATAAAGTTTTTTTTCTTCGGATAAATGAAATTTTTTAATAATTCTGTTTTTTTTTTTTTTTTGATATTGACAATTATTAAAGGTCGACTTTTTGAAACTTAGATATGTTAGACAGTGCTTATTGACTCTGAAAGACGTGTATACGTGCGTTTGATGCTACTATATGGAGGTCATCGAACTCGTGAGTAATGGATCATTACTCACTGGTAGGTAATAAGTGTAATTATCTATTCAAAATTAGTTAATAATAAGCATATTATTAAACAGTCGTAGAAAAAATAAATATTTCAATAACATCATTACCTATACAATTTAAGCAGACATATAATTTAGTTTTTATATCATGTACAATTAATTTTATGAACATTTTTATCCGTAGTCAGTAAAAAGGAATAAAGCAATTGGATTTTTTAGATCTTTTTTACCATTTTTTTAAAAATAATAATACCTTTTCTTGTTTTATTGGTTATATAATAATGAATAATTACAAAAGCTTACTTATTGTTATTAAGCTTTATTAGAAATTTTAAGCTATTATCACCATATAAAAGAGGATTTTTTAATTTTTTTACACAGATTAAAAAAGTTAAAAATAGATAAGTTTTATATTTCAATCAAATATAGTCGTACCGTATTTTCTGGCTAAGGTCCAATATTACATTTTAGGCTTACTTTGCTTAAAACGTTCCTTTTATTCCATAGAGAGCAAAAACAGAAAAATCCTACATGTTCCTTTATTCAATTTTAGATCGGTTTAAGCAAATCTTTTTGCTACAGATTTTTAGATGAAGCTTTGAGATAAATGGGTTGTATAAGGAGTAATTACACCATCATATCCATATAAGTTAACAAAAATAACATTGATAAATTTCACAGAAAACAGCTTTAAGCTCTAGAAAAATTCTATTTTTTAAATAAACCAATTAAAATTACACTTTTTAGCTGTCGATAATGTTTATTTTGTAATTATGAAAATCCAAATTTTCAGGACTGGTTAGCCATGAAGTTCTAGTATATTGGTGAAAATTGCTGTTTTTTACTGTTGTACTTTTTAAAAATTAAGATATATTATTTTTGTGAACAGTCATACATATCCCTGATTTATAAAGTGTTATTAATGTGGGGGGAAGTAAATAAATAACGATAATTAGGTAACACCTTTAAAGACATTTCTTGTACCAATTATAAAATATTTTTGGTAATTTTTGTATTCTAACCAGACGAAAGTAATTTTTACAGAAAATAATAAATAATACTTGGATGTTACTAGGTCTACACAAAAAGGGTAAATGCATAATTTATAAATAAACTGAATATGTTATTGTACTTTAAGAAAATAAAGTAGTTAAAATTAGTTATTTTCACACAGAATATCATATCACATTTAATTAATGTATTTCTTTGTTATGATCTTTCTCTTTCTCTTTAGTTCTAATGGTTACATGTAACCATGGAAATTTGGAACTGCATGTCATCAAGTTTTCGTAATGTATGTTCTATACGGCTTGCAAATTTACCACGGTAAATTTATGTTTACTAAAATTAAATTTAAAATAATGTTAACACTTGTTCTTGGGATCAATAATTTAGGACTAAGTTTATTTTTAAATTTGGTAGTTTTTTAAATTGCAATTAATATCATACAAAGTATATTGCATCCTAACAAGTCCACTTAAAGGGTTTTAAAACGAGATTAGTATTACTAATACAAGTAATTGCGGTAACATTACAACAATAAACAGTATTGTTTAAAATTAGGTAATATGTATATTGTAATTATGCTTTCACCATTTTGTCAAGGATTGCAACAGTTTATTAGATTGAGAGATTATATTTGCACTTTAAGATTCTGTAATTTTTTTATGTTCTTTAAAAGAAATTAAAAAATTGTTAAAATGTATATTTAATTTTATTGATATTCTAGTATTTATTTCCTAATATTTAAAATAAGAGTAAAATTCAATTATTTCATATATGTATACTTCATCGTCGTGCAGAGTGGGGAATACCGCGGCTTTTTCAAATTGCGCACCGTATACCTGCAACTTATTGTTCACCTTTTAAACAGAGATTGCGTACTGTACCCAAAACCACCAAAATCTACAGTAAATAATATATTATTATATTGTGCATTAGAAGGTCCTTATACTAATTATTTATATTAAAAATCTGTCGTGTTTTAGTATGTGTTAATTTCTTTAATACTCTGTAACTTAATGTACATTTAAATTTTAATTGCATTTAAAACATTTACACATACAAACAGTAATGGGTACATTTTAGGAAAATTGTCGTCAAATTTGGCGTAAAATAATTTACAGAATTTATTTTGTTCTCGTTGGTTAAATAAACATTTGCCCCAATGTAGCGAATGCACATGTGGGCTTCTCCTTTTTCTATAAAATATAACATTATTATTTGGATTTTACTCAACGGTTAAGTAAGAGGTTTACTCTAACTATTTAGATACAAGCTAAACATAGGTGTGTACTCAAAACTGGACGAGTTAGTTATTCGTGTTACAATAGTTCTGTTCACGATTGCAATATGCCTTTTAAGGGTATGCTCAGCGCAAGCTCGTCCGTTATGTTAAAAAGGCGGCAATATGAAAGTTTTTATGAATATGGCTGGACAACAAGCATTATCACCTGTACTATTAGTCGAGTAAATGAAGAGCCAAAGCTGTAAATAATTCTGTACAGTTTTTCCTTGTGGCGCAATTCATAGGTTTTCGGGGATGCTTTCGAGCAAAAAAAAAATATCAACATTAACAGGTGGGAAACGGCTGAAAATGACGTATCGAGGCCCAAAAAAATGGGTTTCCCGCTAAAATCTGCCAAAATATGCGAATTTAAGAAATTTTGTTTAACAAAAAATGAAGATCGTCTTGTAATCTATAGAAATGGTCCTTATAATTTTTTTTCGAAAAATCGATAGCCGCTCAACCGCTGGAATGCCGCTATCTTCATGGATTCACTTATAAGAGGGCAGACGAATTATTTCGTTACTCGGGCAATAACGTACATTTTTTAATCATTTAAAGTTCATCGGAATGGGAAAACCCGTACCTATTATTGCATATGAGTTTGAGTCCATTCTGATTTTTCTAGAAGATTAAAAAAAAAGCGGTCAAAGCTATTTTTTTTTCACAATATTTTGAGAGTATCTCATTAATTTATTGATAGTTTAAAAAAACATTGTTTGTTATTAACATTTCTTTTTTATAATAAGACATTATCAAGTTTTCAATGATCCCAGAAAGTTTCCTTTACCATCTTTTTTGCGTTTTAATAAAAAATTGTTTTGCCCATCTGCATTTTTTAACCGTTTCACGAGTTCTAGAAAATCTGTCCAGTGTGGAATGTTATTAATTTTTCGACGGAAATTATTTGATGGTGCTTCCTTAGTGCGTTCTATCTTAAAAGCCCACAATTGTGTTTAGTTGCGACGATGGTTGAGGTGCCACGGTCGTCCTCAAGGAAGAAATAAAGCCGAACTAGTTGAGGGGTTAGGATTATAATAATTTAGATGTCAAGTAAAACTGTATTTTTCTTGTCATGGTAATAAGTAAAAGTAATTTTAAAAAAGATAATCTTTTAATTCTTTATATTTTTCAGCCAGCGCGGTTCTAGTGACTTTTATCTATGACAAAACTTATTATTTGAGGTTAGGGCGCAAACTATTGTATTTATTATTAATTAAATATATTATCTTAGCGCGAGTTTTCTTTTTTACACAACTGATGGGGTCTGGATATTTGGTTGTTGGACCACATTCCCCTCTAAAATAAACTGAACAAATATATGTGTTTTTAATAACATTATAAATTCCTTGGAATAGACCATTACCACAGTTTATACCGTACAACGAATCAGTTATTTAACTCTCCACCTGTTTTGAAGCCATATAATTCAACCAATAGGAACACTTTCCTCATATTCTGGGCATGCTCAATCTGCTAATTGATATGAGGACGAATTTTTTTATTTATAATAACCAATCCGGTCTAGTTTTGTCTTTTTCTGTTACGACAGTTTTACCACAACAGAGAGAGATGAACAGATGCCGCACCTGATTGAATCAGAAAGTGAACGCACCGGTCAGGGCTGGTCTATCGTTTTTTTAAATTTATTTTTGATCGTCAGGTTAGAGATCAAACGCTGTTAGAATAACACATCTATACATCACGGTTTTATACGGGTTTACCATATGAGACCGTGACGTATCGGTGTTGTTCTTACAGTGTTCAATCTCTAGCTGGTGTATTGAATTGTTTGGATGTTGGAAGCGTAGTTTATTTTTCGGTGATTTCAGTGATTTGTTTAAGTGTGTTGAATTTTTTGACAATTAATTTGTGAAAAGGTGACTAGTGTTTTTAGGTTTCATTGTTAAAAACCATGGTTGTTCGTTGTTTTGTCTGCAAAAGTTACAAGAAAGCCAATCCAGCTGTAGGATATTTTAGCTTTCCAAAAGATAAAACATTGTGAGTAGATTTTTACATAAAGTAGGATTAAAGTAGGTACCTATTGTATGATCCCAAAATAAAGGCAAACATCCCTGTGGAATTTGTCAGTGGTATTCATAAAAGACTCAAGAACTGCCTGATGATGCACTGTACACACATTTTAGAGCATACGAGAATGCTGCAAAGGATGTGTTTGGCAACCTCAGGTCTCCACATCAAACTTTCTTTGAGTTTTTTGGATCCTGCGAAAGTCTATTTGTCCGCCATTTTAAAGATTTTGCCATTTTGCCAAATATTGGCACAAAAATAAGGGATAAAATTTTAGAACTGTCTTTCCAACATCCTTGTAAAAACTCCCCCAAAACCTATTTTGCATCTTTGTTTACCAGAACAAGAATATTTTACACTTTCACACAAAATTTTTAAACAGAGATTTGCTTTCACCCGAAACAAAAAAATCACAAAAACTTAATATTCTTTATAGGTCTATTATTTATATGTGTAAGGTAATATAACCATACATTTAAATTCAAACAAGAATAGAATGGCAAGGAAATAGAGATTTCATATTTTTAAAGTTATTTTTTTTTCGAAAACTAGTTCCTGAATCAGTATTCAGTCTGTTAAAAACAGACGGTTGTTACCCTTGTAGTGATTTCTATCCAGTGGTTCTAGAAATCTATAGGTATTCATTTTATTTTACTGAGGTAGTTATTGAAATAATTTAACTGCTTCCTTGAGACTTCGGGTTACTTTGAAACTCTGTAAGGTAAAATTTTGTTTCCTCTTTGTCTTGTGTGTAGGTAGGCCTAAGAATTAAATTTTATGACTTTAGTTTTTGATTTAGCTATTTACTGGGTGGTGATTCTTCTATATGTGTGATAATGGCTACTTTCACATTTTTAAATTTTATACTGTACTGTAATGTTCATTCTCGGCTTGCTTCGGTTTGCTCGGTATAAGTCAAAAAAATTCATTATTTTTCATTTTCCCGACACGTGGCCTTTTATTTAAATTTTGTATGACCAATAAAACTGTACTCGAATTTTTTTTATTTATTTTTGTTAAATATACTTACACATCAAATTTTTAACATGACTTTCATTTATTGAAATGGCTACCTACGAAAATAATAAATCAATTATATATATTCGTTCTATGTTCTTCAACATCAACATTTATTTTTCATGAGGTAGCCCAGCCTTTAATGCTTTTATTATGAGCGGCTGAACCAGTTTTTAAATAAAAATTTTCAAATATTGCACTTTATGCAATTTTTTCCACCTATTTCAACCTACCTGCCTACCAGCTATCAAATTATGTGTAAATAACTGATCATTCTCAATTACGTTTCCTAGGGTTCTTTTTTTACCAATTCCACTCAAGTTGCTGCATATCATTTAATTTACTAATTTGATTAAATTAATTCCAATCCGGCCCTGTCGAGCTTCAGCTTGCGATTTAATCACAACATTTTTGACACATGGAGCGCATGCGCGAAATATGAGGAAATAATGAAAAAGTCAAATCTGGCCAAAGATAATACTACTACGAATAGATGGTTCATTAAAATGAGGCGTTTTGAATCAGTTCGGAAATATCAATACTTCCGTAAATGCGAATAAAATTAAGTCGGTAACCCCTGCCCCAGCCAATCGAGGTATGAAACTATGTGCGACATTGTCAATGTCTGTCGCTTGTACCTTATTCGGAACACGAAGTAGCGAAAGCGGGCGGCTAAACGAATTGTGTATTTTCAAGTCGCGTTTCATCACGCCAATAGTAAAGGCCTGCCGGCAACACTGTTTAACTTTCGTTCAAGGATAGCGCGAAAATCTCTCGATGGACATCGGCTCGCGTTAGCCAAAGTCCAATAGGGGTGTCAAAAATATAGCATTGAATGGTTCATCTTATCCGTAGTAGTATTATCTTTGATCTGGCTAACAGAGTTAAATAACTGATTCGTTGTACGGTATAAACTGTGCCATTACCTCGTCAACACCGCTTCACCCACAAACCGCATTTAGCACATTTGGGTCAAATTTTTAAGTTCTTTCGCTTACTTATTTTATTCAGTTTTCGGCGATATAAATGAAGTCTTTGAAAAACTAATAAAATAATATAAATTCTCCTAAAAGCATTTACTACGCGTATCATTGCGGCCTATTCCATAACAACATCGTTTTTTAGCCCGTGTTCTTATAGAGAACACTAGATATATATTTTAATTAAAATATTTGTATTTTAATTTTATAATGTATGCACAATAATTTAAATTAAGCTGTTTATAAAAAAATATTATTTCTTGTTTAATTGCAAATTTTATTTAACCAAAATATATGCACTGCTCATACATTTGTAAATAAAGTGCCGAAAACCTTAAGGAAGTTGGAGCTCGCGCACAAAAAAAAAACACCATTACTGGCCTATCCTGAACCAGTTATATCCGCATGAACGGTAAAAAAAGCGGCATTTACGGTTAATAAAATTCTGAATTCTAAGTAATAGTTCTGTGTTTGAGAATTACATCGGATTTGTTCACTTTTGATTAGTAACCGATTACAACAATTAAATACAAATAAAAAGCAGATAGCTATTCAAATAAAAGCAAATAAAAATCTGGACCTGGTAAACAACTGGACATGCGCATTAAAACAATCATAAACTGATTTAGTTTTAGCTTAAAATCGGATTATTAAATGATCCGCGAACAAAACTGATAATTCAGATGTAAAACAAACCCTCGTTAGAACACTAAGATAGCTGGTGATTATTGCACGTCCGGGTTTCGGCGTAAATCACAAAATTTCTATTATTAAGAGTGCCTAAAAATGTGACACCATTGCTATTTTAGCACGTTATAATTTTAAATAGTATAATAACGTAGAATAACTAGAATTCAATTAGTCGTTTAGAATGGTACCTTTATTTTTGAGTTTGATAATCTGAAAAGTTTTCCCTAGTACATGGTTACCTTTAACTGTTTTATGTAAAATTTTAAAAGTATGATTTAAAGTATGATTACTTTGGATTAGTTTAAATTATTTTTTTGATAAAGAAAATCATATTTCTGTTTTCGTACTCTGATTTTAAATTGCAACCAGGTTGTCCTATATTACTTTAAGGGCAAATGCCGGAATCACAATTTAATTTATAAACACAGCTTTTTTCTTTTTTGGATATTTTAACCTAATTATTTTTAATGTATATTCCTAACTTATTATTAGCCTCAAAAACCACCGGATTATTTTTTTTTAAACGACCGAATTAAGGACAAGATCATAATTTTATGATTATAATTTTTTGTACCCCTCTGACCTTTTTAAGAAAATTAAACAAACAAGTAGTAAATTTTGTGTTTAATACACAAAATTTTGTTAGATCTTAAATAACAAAAACAAAACAATTTAAGGCAAACGAAAATACAAAGAACGTCATGAATATATCTTGTAAATGTAATAAATTTAATATAAGTAAGACTTTCAATTCGTCAAGAGAACAGAGTCAGCATAAGAGCACATCATAAAAAAGCTAGTAACTCATGTTAATGTGCCATGGTAACTATAGCAACACAACACTATGATTTTCTTAAGTAAAATATGTCTGTTTATACATATTCTAAAATTGCTGTTAGTAACCGACACACAACTTTTTTGGTCTAAGCCAAGGGTCTCCAAACTTTCCAGCCTTAGAGCCATATTGATTACTCCAGTAAGTTCCGAGGGCCAAAACCATATTATCATTGTTGCCGGTGGTAAGAAGTGAAATAGTCCACTGATGAAAAAAAAAGTCCGAAAAAGTACACAACGTTTAAAAAAGGCTGCAAATCGGACTAAAGTCCGCAAAACGGCAACACTGCATATTATTAATTTTCCTGTCATTATCTGTAATGTCTAGATTAGTCGTAGAGTACGAGCCATGAGGAGTAACGTGACACGACATCTGGTGGACACAAGCGGAAATAGGTAGTACCTTCTATCGCTAACAGATGGCGCTAATAGCACGTACAGAATAATCTCGTTGGTTCGAGAAAGTTCTGGTGTCTTCCACTCACTTCAGATGGCAGTAATTGGAATATATAAGAAGGCTAGTGGCGCAACCACAAGTCAGTTCCTATGACACTGTTGTTAAATAAAATATTGCATACCTCCTTAAAACGTGTTTGTGCGTGTTTAAGTTTAAGACATCTTTATAACAGTATTTTGATTTGAATTGTTGCTTTTGTGTGTGAATTAGTAGTATGGAAAAAGAAGCGAAAAATTGATAGTGAATGTAGAAAATTCAAAGATCAGTGGAACATTCAGTATTTCGTAATTGAGTCCAGTAACAAGGCGCTATGTTTGATTTGCAATGAAAGCATAGCCGGTCTAAAAAGAATATAACATTAAACGTCATTATGAAACAAAACATTTTCAAAATTACTCAAAATATACAGGAAGTTTGCGGACAGAAAAATTCGAAGCTATGCAGCGCGGATTGAAATCGCAGCAATCTTCATTTACAAAACTCAAAACTGAACAAGAGGCTGCAACTCGTGCCAACTTTCGTGTGGCTCTTGAAATTGCAAAACGTGGAAAACCATTCACCGATGGAGAAATGATCAAAGAATGCATAATTGCAGTAGCCGAAGAAATGTGCCCTGAAAAGGTAAATTTATTAAAAACTGTCAGTATGTCAGCAAACACTGTGGCTCGAAGGGTAGAAAACATCGCTGAAAATATATCCTCTCAACTGTTCGAAAAAAATGGACATTTTGAGTGGTTTTCTTTGGCCTTGGATGAGTCAACGGATGTGTCAGATACTGCTCAGGTGTTGATTTATATTCGAGGAGTAGATAAAGCTATGAAGTGCACGAAGAACTTCTTGATATGTATAGTATTCATGGCACAACTACTGGTACAGATATTTTTAAAGGAGTTGAAATGGCCTTTAAACCCAAAAAGAACCTTCGATGGAAAAACTTGAAATGTATTACAACTGATGGAGGCAAAAACATGAGTGGGAAAGATAAAGGAGTGGTCGCTCTTGTGTCAAAGGCTGTAGAAAATGACGGTGGTTCAAAACCATTAGTCTTACATTGTATCATTCATCAACAGTCTTTGTGCGGAAAATGTTTGGATATGTCTGACGTTCTGAAACCAGTCATATCAACTGTTAATTTTATCAGATCTTTTGGGCTGAATCACCGACAATTCCGACAATTTATTGAAGAGATTGGAGAAACTGACTTACCTTATCATACTGCCGTACGCTGGCTTAGTTGTGGGAAAGTCCTTCAGCGCTTTTTTGAACTTCGAGCAGTGATCGAAATTTTTTTGAATGAAAAGCATCGCCCGCTTACTGAATTACAAAACAACGCATGGCTGTGGAAGTTAGAATTCTATGTTGATTTGACAAAACATGTGAACGAACTGAATTTGGGATTGCAAGGAGAAAACCAGCATATTCCTGATTTATACACTAATATCAAATCATTCCGGAAGAAATTGAGACTGTTTCAATCACAACTACGAAGTAAATATTTTTCACATTTTAAAACATGTGAAATATTCAGCCACACTACTGAGACTGAGTTTCCTATCGATTTTGCAATCGAAACTTTGAGTGCTTTGAAGATAAATTTTGATACTCGTTTCTCGGACTTTGATGCCATTGCGAATCAAATTAAGATTTTTCAGAATCCTTTTGATACTGACATTGAAACCCTAGCCCCGGAACTTGACACAATTTGATAATTTGCATAAATTTGCTCGTGGTCTGTTTTCTGTTTTTGGTACTACTTATTTGTGTGAGAAAACCTTCTCCAAAATGAAGTACACAAAAAATGTTTACAGATCGAAATTAACTGATGAGCATCTTAAATCTCTTTTAATAATTGGTACAAGTAAAATTAGTCCACAACTACAAACTATTGTCAGTGGAAAATCTCAATTACATAAATCTCATTAGTGTTTCATATGTCATTATGTTTGTTATAAGTTATGTGATTATTTAAAATGTATAAAATGTTAGTTGGATTCATTTCAATAATTTGTTAGTTATTATATACTGAAGTTAAATTTTCTGCATATTATACATGTCTTTACTCATTACATTTCTGTGTTTCTTTATCCAACTTATCACAAAAACAATAACAATAAGCCTACAAGAATGTTATGAGTTAGCGGAGTTAGCCCATGACCATATCAATGTAGATGTCATATTAATAATTATTCAACATAAAATTAGAATACTTCAGTAAACTAAATTTAATTTGCTATAAAAATTATTTGTTCTCTAAAAGGAGTTTTCAAGTATGCTAGCTCTCCGCGGGCCGGACAAAATCTGTCCGCGGGCCGGATGTGGCCCTCGGGCCGTAGTTTGGAGACCCCTGGTCTAAGCTACAATTGAATTAAATAGCTTATGGTTATCTTAAAATATTATTATTTTTTAATAATACATTTATTCTTTTGACAATTTTAATAATTAATCTAAGTGCTAAACTTAGTTGTGCTTTCTATCCAGCAACTTTTGCTTCTGCTTCTTATACAGAATGATTTAAAATATAAAAGCCATGCAATAAAACTAGTTTCTATGTATATAAATAAGATAATAAGTAAGTAAGTAATTTACGAATACAAGACTTAAAAATAAAATCTATTATTTAAATCCTGAAATATTTAAATATTAATTGTCCTTGTATCTGTACTTCCCAAGTCTGGGGAAGTACCTGGTAGCTCATCATTATTTAAATGTTAACCATTTTTTTTAAAAAAGGTTAATGTATTTTTTGATAAAATATATGTTACGAGTAAAAATCAAACAACGGTTAAAACTATAACCTGGGTAAACCGAATAAACCTCAGAAACATGAGTAAAGGCCAAAATATTATTAAAATTGTACAGGTTTGGGACTTTATCCTAGAAAAAGTTCAGTGCCATATATGTTTCAAAGATATATTTAATTTTAAAGAAAAACGATTTTTTAAATAAAATTAAAAACACTTGAACTGACTTAAATCTAGGTTTAACCGTTATTCTAACTTAACCTGTAACATACACATTCGTTGTATCTCTTTACACAAATGTGTTACGAAAAAAAATATATAATGTTATCTTTTGTTAACAAGTTCACATGTCTTGTTCACAATGTGCAAAAATAGAGGATTCTATTAAAAAAATACCAGGATTAAATATTGACATATATGTATTTAAATTAAGTTTAATAAACTACTGACATTCATTGGAAGATTCTGAGGTTTAGATAGTTTATACATCACTTAAACGACGCGATGCTTAAATTTATATTGATTCCTTTATTCGGATAAGTCGTAACCCACAGAAAAATAAAAATTAATATTTTTGCATCATTGGCAAAAATCGTATATCTATTTTTACAGCATCCAGAACCATATAACCTAAAATTTAAAGAAAATACTCAGCATAACAGTTGGAAATTGGGTAGCGATCTTTATAAGGAACAAAAAAGAACTAAGATAAAAGGGAAAATCGTAAATTAGGGCTGAAGGGCAAAGAAGATATGAATGCGTAAATGGGCACCACCTATTAAATGCGATTTGTTTTTCCCTACTTTTAGTCCAGTTACTGAAGACCTTAAAGTACCCAAAGCTGTAAATAAATATGTACAGTTTTTATTTGTGATGCAATTCTAAGGTCTTCGTGGATGCTTTTGGGCGAGAAAAAGTTTATTACGATTCCGACGTGGGAACCCGCTGAAAATGGCTCCCAAAAGTCCCAAAAATGAGTTTCCCGCGAATATCTGCCAAAATATGCGAATTAGAGAATTTTTATTCAGACAAAAATGAAGATCACGTCGAAATCTACAATATATACAAAAACCATACAAACAGCAATATTTTTCGCAAAAACGGCCGTCGAAAAATCCATAAAATTCCACACTGGTTAGATAGCCGGAAACGGCTAAAAAATGCAGATGGGCAAAACATTTTTTTATAAAAACGCAAGAAAGATGATGAAGGAAATTTTCCGGGATTATTAAACACACAGGTCTCATTATAAAAAAATATTAATATATAATATTAATTCAAAAAATGTCAATAAATTAATGAGATACTCTCAAAATATTGTAAAACAAAACTTTGACCGCTTTTTTAAATATTCTAAAAAAATCAGAATGGACCCAAATTCATATGCAATTCATTCATATGCATAAGTACGGCTTTTCCCATTCCGATGAACTTTGAATGATTGAAAAATGTACATTATTGCCAGCTGAAATGAGGGACTTTTGGGTCCCGTTATCTCGAAAACTATCGATTTTTCGAAATAAAATATTAATTTTTTGTAAAAACAAAAATTCTCCAATTCGCATATTTTGGCAGATATTAGAAGGAAACCGTTTTGGCATTGAGGGGTCATTTTTAACCCTTTCCCACCTGTTAATGTTGATAAACTTTTTTTCGCTCGAAAACATCCCCAAAGACCTAAGAATTGAGCCACAAGCGGAAACTGTACAGATTTATTTACAGCTTTGTCCCTTCATTTACTGAACCATCTACCCATTTTTTGACAGAACATTCGATAATTGAGTTTTGTACAACTTCAAGTATATTTCTCTTTTCTTTCCTTAAATACACTGTAATTATCTAATTAAAACTTTAAAAAATATTTTCTTGTCCCTTAATTACCAACATGTGTATTGCAATTTGGAAACAGAATTAAACCACACTGTATATCACACCTTCTCTACCCTCGCACAATACCGGTGTTCTGATGGCTAAAACGTCTCGAGGCCCTAATTTATGGCGTCACGCTTCGAAAGAAACTCGGAGAGTTTCGAGCGCTTAATTACACGCAAAATTATCTTAGTTACAAATTTGTTAATTTCACATCGATTGCGCTGCTACAAATCATCCGGCCTGCTGTGAATGGAAGGGATTTTTGCCAAGTAGAATATGGAGCTGTTATCGGCCATTACCTAGTGAGAATTATGGCTTTACGGTTTATCAATATGGGTATATTTAAAATATACACCTTTACTTAATTAAAATTTCAATTAAAATAATTAAACATCGAAATAAAGCAGATACAGTGAATTCTATAAACATATAGTGGTAAAACTTGTAAAAAATCTATGTGGGTTTAGCACACAAACAGTACCGAAACTTAATTCGTATCGATGAAGTAAATGTTCACAAATATTTAAATATTATATGGTGCCACACAGACCTTATAACGAAGTTTTAAGTTATCAGTCATGTCCTGAAATAATGGTTGAGTCAGTCCTACAAAAAATATTTTACTGAACTTGTTCAATTTACACATGGTTCACGGGGTAGGTAGGTAGGTTTAAAGTGAGTGGACTTTTTACCCCCTCCACTGCGACCGCTCGGTGGTTCACACCTTTTTATATTTCTCCCAATAGGATCGGACTTCTAATGAATCCGATACCAGATTGGGAGAGAGTTCTTACATCTTCCTCTTACTCGTGTCGCTACCGGACACGAGCACAATGTGTTCTGATGTGTTCTGGTGTCCCTGTCTCCTGGAGAGTATGACGAGCAGACGATTAGATCCGTCATGCCCTCCTCTCCCGGTCTAGTGACGTGGGTAGCTACCAGGTGCTTGTTACAGGAACCAGATGTTCTTTCTGAGGACGCATCTCCGGTCTTACCCTATGAAAACGGTCCTATTCGCTTTCTGTTTGGAGGTAGGGAAGTAATAGTCCACCACGGCAGAGCCCCGCATTACCGCAGTAAGGCTAGATACTCTGAGAGGTCGCCCGTGTATCTCAGAGGCACCGTTGGAACACCTGTTTAAAGGCACAGGATATCAATAAAAATATATATATATATATATATATATATATATATATATATATATATATATATATATATATATATATATATATATATATATATATATATATATATATATATATATATATATATATATATATATATATATATTATATATATATATATATATATATATATATATATATATATATATATATATATATATATATATATATATATATATATATATATATATATATATATATATATATATATATATATAGGGTGCCACAGATTCGAGTGCATGCATGGGGATCTCGGAAACCGTAAGAGATACGAAGTCGGTTAAATTATGGCAAAGTTGCGCATTTAGGTGCCTAATAACATGCCGATTAGAAAGTTGTAAAATCTCGAGTACTTCCGGAGATATCTGGAAAAAACCGAAATTTGCCGATTTCTTTTAAATTTTTTTCTGACGTTATTTAAAGAGATATGGAAAAATAAAAGACACTTTCTCATGGCCACTTTTTAAGCTATACAAAACAGCGTTGAAAGATTTTCCGTACGACGTTTCGTTTTCGTTAAACCATCATCAACTTTATTTTTTTAAATGCGGCACTCAATTGTTTATTGCATTTTTTTGAAGCAGTTATAATACCAATTACAATGATGTATAACACTTAATATTTTTCTGTTAAATAAACATATTTTCCATAAGCGACAATGAGTAAGACAAGGAACGCACATCATTTCTTATAGAGGCGTTCCATATTTGTTAATAAATACTAAGTGTTATACATTTTTGTAATTGGGATAATAGAGGGTTCAAAAAAATTAAATAAAAAACCCAGGTCCGTATTTAAAATAATAGTTGAGGATGGTCCAACGAAAACGAAAAGTCGCACGGAAAATCTCTTAAAGCTGTTTTGTAGAGCTTAAAAAGTGGCCATAGAAAGTGTCTTTTGTTTCCATATCCTTTAATAACGTCAGAAAAAATAAAAACGAATCAGCAAATTTCGGTTTTTCTTCCGGATACTCGGAATTTACAACTTTCGAATTGGCATGTTGTTAGGACCTAAATGCAATTTGTAATTTAACCGACTTCGTATCTCTTACGGTTTATATCATATATATTATATATATATATATATATATATATATATATATATATATATATATATATATATATATATATATATATATATATATATATATATATATATATATATATATATATATATATATATATATATATATATATATATATATATATATATATATATATATATATATATATATATATATATATATATATATATATATATATATATACTACTTAACAAATATTGAATTAACTTTCTTGTATCCCTTATAATTTTCATTATCCAAAAGTATATGGGACACCCTGTACATAAGTAGACATTACGCATGTGCATTATTTATGCGTATTTTAGTTCCCTTCTTCTTCTTCTTTTCTCAGTCATTCTCAATCCAACTTTGGACATAGGCCTCTAATAACTGTTTCCATCGATTTATGTTTTGAGCGATTTGTTTCCTTTGTTGTTTCCTTGTTCCCACCTATTCTCTTAAGATCGATACAGTAATTTATGCTTATGTTTCTCATATCTTCCGTGTTTGTTATTATTTTGGTATTTTGGTTGTTCATTTTGTATATCAGCATATCTTTTCTGTCCTAGTTTGTAGTTCTTCAAATGTATGATATTAGTATGATATCGTCTGCAAACCTAAGATAGGTAAGTTTTTTTCCGTTGATAAAGTCAATCTCTTATCTATGAGACAGCAACGAGAAACGAAAATCTGTCATTTCATTGGCATGATGAATGCTGGTAATTAAATTAATAAAATAAAAAAAAAAATTATATGAAATAATTTTTTTATTTAAGGTATTTTGGTTTTTACTTATTTATACATCATGAGCGCACAATAAATAATAATAAATATTACCTTTTTAAATAAGGACACCTTTTACACATATACAAAATAAATTAAATAAAGGAACTTTCCCCACACGTTTTCGATTCCCTTGTGCACTCTGAATGATTTATTCCTGTTCCAGAACGTTAGAGACACACAACTAAAATCCCATTTCCTGGAGCGTGATCTCGTGGAGCGATAAATAGCCCGAATAAAATAAAATAAAAAATACAGCTGCGAGTCTAATCTCCGGAAGAACACCTTAATTCCGAGGAAGCGCCTGCAGGATCCCGGCGCCTGATATGTGGATGTTGGCGTGCAAATCCTATCCTGCGACGTTACGGATAGGGTCTAGTGGGCCTAGCAGGATCTCTGATATTGAATTTCGAACCCAATTTCAAAAGGAAAATGAGGGTTTTCTGGGAATTTGCTTTTTTGCATATTGAAGTACTTTAATACAATAAACATAGTTTTATTTATTACGGATTTTTAACAATTATTTTAATGTATGTTATATCTTTTTAAATCTCGAAATAAAATAATTAAATTGTAACATTATAAACATGTAACTTAAAATTTGGAAATTAGTTGGACTGTCATTAATTACACATAATTTTTTGCTATAATACCTACTTTAATGTGTACGTGTTTTATTAAGTCCCGGGTTTTTAAATGTTAATTCATTTTTTGCTAGTTCCGTCAACGATGTCTAAGCACCAAACATGCAGATACTGCAATTTCTAGCATCTTTTAAAACACAAGGTAGTGTGTAGCAGCAACTACTACTTTTGACTAGTATTCTTCTTTCGCCAAGAATGGCAGGTGGGGGTTAACTTTAAGACCAGAAAATTATACATCTTAAAATTTTTTAATAAAATTACATTTAAGTTTAGAAATGCTGCTGGCTTAACAGAATGTTACTTAGAAAGGTAAACCATTAAATAAGTTTCTAGAAGCAAATAGAGGTAAGTTAGTGATATATTAAAATTTCTAATTAGTAGACTAAGTCGTTAGAATAGAAGCCAGTACTGAAAACTAAGTTTATGTCTATATACAAAAAAAAAACAAAACAGTAACAAACATGAATTTATTATTTTATGACAGTATGTCGGCTTATTTTTGGTTTTTCAAACGACCTTAAAATGACCCCTGGGTGACCTTGCATGGATAAGGCAAATATCATATTCTAATTTAGTGACCCCAAAAATCCTCCTATATCCTTACTTCACTCCGGTGATATTTTTTAAATAAAATGTTGACTACTGAAAGTTATTCAGTTGTCCCTCTTCGGAGAACTCTAAAAGGCCCATTTTAAAATCTGTATCTCCATAACTATGCATGGCAGGATTTTGGGTCCACTGAGACTTTTAATCGACTTAGTTCGACCCATTTTTTTCTATTAGTTTTATGCGGGGTCCCATCTACGTGCGCCATGCAAAGTTTCGGCCTTGAACGAAGTGTGTATATAACACAAAAGGCTAAAGCAGGTTTTTTCCCATCCTTTGTTATCGTTTAACATAAAGGTATGATATGTGGTATGTAAATCAACGTAAGTATTCCTATTACCTCTAAAAAACTTGGGATAGTTTTTAGTGGTTTCTGAGATATTTGATTTTAAAAATTGCCATTTTACTACTGACTTTAGTGTAAAGGTTAGCTTCCACCTGCAGAGCATATATACTGAAAAAAAGTTCATGAGATCCCTAATTTTTTCCATTTATTAAAAAAGAAAAGTAATCCTACCAAAACACTTATGTTAAATATAGGAACTAAGTTCCTATTCAAAAATCTAAGCCTTTTAAAGTATTGAGATCTAAAATAAGACTAAATTGTAACCGCAATTTTGCTTTATTTTTTTCTAACTTGACAAGTTTTCTACTGTTCTGTCTGTATCAATGAGCTGACAAGCATAAATAGAGAAAGCATTTCATTTATAAACGCAATCGAGAGCTGCGCCCAACATGTTTGTGTTTATTATTGGCGATATAATGGTACAAGCATAGTTTGTACTTACTTGTGAAATGATAATCTAGGAATCATATCCGTCCATTTTTACACTTGGCACTGCCTTACCATTTTAATTTATTAAAAGTACTTATTGTTGTACGTAACAATATTGAATGTGTCATCTGTCGAGCGAAGCCGAAGGTTGCCGAAGTACAACGACTGTTAGTCGTTGGCCGAAGTACGCCTCTACGAAAAATGCACTGTAGTCACGTTGTCGCGCCTTTATTAGTAGCTGTCCAAAAACAAAACAGTATTTTAACATCATTACTTTTCTGTGTAATACTTTATAGTAATAAATATAACAAATATTATTCACAGTTTAAAATACAATAGTAGAGCTTAATTTAATATAATTTTAAGAACAAATTAAGTAAAATTTAATCATAATATACTATCAAGTAAATGAAACAGAAAGATACTTGGCAGCCACGCTTTACGACAAAATAGTATTTGTAGTCACCATTTTTCCGGGTTTTGGTAAATTTTATTGTTTGAATACAGAGGTTCATTCATAGCTAGGCAGAACCTTAGACTGTGCGTTTATGATGCCACGCGTTATGCCAAATCGATGCTTTCTCCAATTAACCTAACAGCTCATTGGTCTGTATTAATAAAAAAGAACGTTCATTAACACAGACAGGTTAGTAAAAATCTTGTTTGCAAGTTAAAAAAAATTAAATAAAATTGTGAACAGAACTTGCTATAATTTTAGATCTCAGTACTTTAGGAGACCGAGAGTTTTGAATTGGTCATGGATAAATAATTTTAACGGAAAATAAAATATGCTTTGTTTTAAATGCCACTAAATTTGAAACTATGAAGCAAATATTTATTTCTTTTAAGACTAGTTTAGCTAACACGGTAGCTTTTTTAAGACTAACCATACCGTGATGGCGAAACTAGTCGTAAGAAAAAAATATATTTTTATAGTTTTAAATGAAGAGGAACTAAGTACAAAGTGTATTTTATTTTCGTTAATTTTATAATGGTATTTCACCAATTATCGGCAAAGTCAGTTCAATCGATAAATAATTTGGTTAAGCTAACGATGCTCTAAAAAGACAATCAATCCAGTCTTTATACAGACAGGTCCACTGTAGTGAAAACATAGGAAACACTTAGGCGAATTGACTTACATTCGCCTGACTCGAGCTAGCGAAACAAAACCGCAAAAACGATGCGATAAATGTGGAATGTTTTTGAAGATTTAATTTTGAATTTAAATATTATTTGCTTTCTTGCAGCCATTGCAAATACGTGGTAAGTTCTCTTGGAAACTCGTTTCTTCACTAAGAATAAATAATAATGGACGTTTACGAACTTCGTGAAGAGGTTCAAATGGTAAAATGGTATTTCCAAGGAAAATCATATCGACAAATTCATGAATCTTTTCCCGAAGCATTGGAAAACAGACCTGTACCATGTCTGAAAACAATTTTTAGAATTATCCAAAATTTTGAGACCCACTGGTGTGTGTCTCCCCAAAAACATAAAAAACAGGAACTTGTAAATGAAAAACGGCATTAATTTGTGTTACTGCTGAACAAGAATCCACTGTAACCAGTAGACAACTTGCGGAGGTAACAGATTCATCGCCTACTACAGTGAAAAGAGTCCTTAAAAAAGATGGTTTCCAATTCTAGAAGGCCCGAAAAACACATGAAATTTTTCCCGAAGGCCAATTTCGACGTATGGAGTTTTGCGAATTAATAATGGAAAGAGAAAATACAGATGAAAACTTTCTAAGATCAATTGTTTTCACCGATGAATCGACCTTTCCATTATTAAATCGACATAATCCAACTCAAGTTCGATAATGGTCTCGTGAAAACCTACACAGCAATTTTGAGGTTCGAACCCAGTATCCTCAAAAATTGAATGTTTGTTGTGTTGTGAATTTTTATTGAAGGCAATTTAACTGCAGCAATTTATTTGGATCTATTGCAACAACAAATTATACCGGTAATTTGCCAATTATTAAAAGTAAGATTTGGTAATATCTGGTTTCAGCAAGATGGTTGTCCGCTCAATGGACGATTGTTCAAGGATATTTGGACAATACGTTTTCTAACCTTTAATTATGGACATGGAAACATTTTGTGGCCCGCGAGATCACCAGACCTTGCTCATAATGATTTTTTTTGTGGGTTATTTAAACAAGTTTATCAAATAGGTAATAATTAGAAGAACTCGAATAAAAATCAAAGAAGTTTAAACTATCAGCCTAATATGTAACAAACGTTAGACGGTTACGATCGTTTGGATATTGCCGCCTTGCAAGAAGGAGGTTTGTTTGAATATTTATTATAATTTCATTTTGAGTACTTTTATGTTTATAACTTATTTATTTTTACATTGCGTACTATTTTAATTTTAGAAATAAGTTTTGGGTTTAGAGAACTTACTTTTTATTTTGCTTTGGCAATTAATGAACTGATAAATAAAGCTGTTGGTATTTAATTCCCTATTTATAAATAACGGTATTAAGTATCAACTGCTTTCTCAACAGATTAGACCGCATAAATTTATTTTTCGTAATTTTCAAGCGCGCCTTAAACCATACAACCCACCCGTCCGAAAGCATATTACAAACTAAGATCTCGTTCGGTTAATCATGCATGCCGATGTTTATCGATCGAAGCGGACAGTAGTAAATTCATCAGTTCCCTGCCTATACTTCTACTACACTGGACATGTCTGTATAAAATATTCTTTAAAAAATCAATGTTATTTAAACATATTACCAAGAATAAAAATTAGAAAATTTTACTTTATATGGTGGAAAAAGTATACAAAATAATCATTTCTTTATTTACACCCATCCCGTATAATAGAATAAAAAGCTTTCTTAGCTTTCAACCCTCTTTAATTTGATTTGGTTATGCGTTAAAGATGCTCTTAAGAAAAAACAAGCAACCAACCATTCAACCAACCTGATCTTTGTACAAAATATACCTTTAAAAATAAATTTAATTAAGACAGATCACCAAGAATTAAAACTTAGAAAGTTTACCTTTTTATGTTGGAGATAGTATATAAAATGAACATTTATGTATTCACCCCCATCCCGTATAATAGAATAAAAAGCTTTTCTTAGCTTCCAACCCTTTCGTTTCTAATTAATAATGAAGATTTGTGCGATATAAAACAATTAGGACCGAGCAACAATATTTTATTTGAAAATGGAGCTTCGCGAGAGCAGGTGGCGCCCAAAAGGGTGAAAATGGGGATCCAAGACAAACATGTTAATTGCATAAACTGTCAGGGTGGAAGACAGATGACGATCACAGGTGCTGCCATTCTTGCGTACTTACCCTTTAAACTACATCTCTGGAGTATATTACTTCTAGTTTTAATAAAATACATCGATTCTGGAGAATATTGTTTATTATCCAATATATATTAAGTAACAAATAAGACAAATTTATAATTTTATTTTATTGTTATTATGCAAGCGTATTTATTTTTAGCCAACTAAAAATAATACAGGCCCAAAAAAAAGTGGTGTGTGCTGGGGGACGAACAGATTTTCGGGGTATTTTTCCGCTTTTTGGGGCTGTAAATAAATTTCAGCCGGTTTTGCCTTTCTTGAACATTCTCTAAACAAATTTGAACATTTTCCACTTACAGCTACTTATTTTAAAATACCTAACAGACAATACACCCCAAAGGAGAAGACTTATATTCGTTAGCTAACTGATTTTAAAGGAGGCAAAATGTGGGATTTCGTGAGACAGGTGTTTCAGTTATAGTGATGCAGCAGAAGGTCTTTAGAGGTCTCCCGTTTTTCATCGGGTCACCTAAAAAAAATTGAGCTTATCAAAAATGTGATTTTTCAGTAGAATTATTATGAAGTATATGTAAAGTAATTAAAGATTGTATCAAAAAATAAATATATTTAACAATAGGTTTACCGGGTGCACACGAAATTACTAGCAAGCCTGTCATTTTCTTCAGAAAGGTCATATTATTTTAAAATTTTAGTGGGATATAAATGACTGGATATGATGCAGATCTATGTTGTTTGAACGCTTCTGTATCACTTTCGGTTTAACAGGAATGCTACCCCTCCTTGCTATTTTAAATGAAATAACCTGTATATTTAAAAAAATAATAAATTCAAGAGTTTTTTAAAAAATACAGGGCCCCAGGCTTTTTTATCTTGACTAGTTTTCTTTTAAACCTTTTTTTAACGTATTTAATGGACCCTGCTTCCTAAAGCTAAAGTAACTTTCGGAAATAAAAAACTTTAATAATTTAAATGCTTAACATTACCTTAAGCTTTTTTACTTTGAACTTATTTCTCAATCTTATTTTTTTTTTATATTCTATTTCGAGGCTTAATGGTTTTTGAGATAATAATAGTGAAATGCTATGCTCCTTTTTGTAGTTAGAAAAAAAAAATTTAAACTTTTTTTAATTAATTTAAAAAGTTGGTCTTATTAAAAAATTTTAACACTAAATAGACCAAATTTTTAAACGTTACCCACCCTTTTTTTAAAATTTTCTGGAGCATTTTTTTTATTTGCATGAAGGTGATAGAGTTTAAACCTTTAACTTTTTTTTAAAAAGTATTTGATGTTTTTTGTTTATTTTTTGTGTTTCTGTTTAATAAAAAATATTGAATAATAAAAAGTAGTTTTAAAAAATGATAATCGGTGTAATTTTTAACAAACTGGGGGAAAAATTTTCAAATCATAATCGTCTAATATTTTCTTCTTTTTTTTTTTGTTCTTCTTTTGTTAACCAGTCTCTGTGCTTTTCTTCTTTTTTTCTTTTTTGTTGGATGCGAGTAAATTCCCTTTAATAGCGATACATCACATTTTCCCCCCTTGATCTTATTCGAAATCCTGTACTGTTGGTGATTCAACATTGGGCACGACTGGTCGTGATATCTAGTACTTTTTTTGAGAACAAAACAATTCAATTTTTTCAATCGCATTTAGACTATATTTCTTTTAAAAGTTGAAAAAATTGCGTTTAAGAGTTTTTTCGGTGCAGGTGGGAGAAAAATCTGGACTGGTTTTGTTTGTCGATCAACTTTAACCCCAGTTTTTTGGGGTTTAAATTATAACCAAGCCACCCTTAAACTTGATAATATACCCGAAATAGATGTTGATGAACAAAAGCAGAGGTTAAAGGGAAGACAAGCACTTGTTTTTTGTTACTTTTTTTTAAAAAAAAAACATGCGTTGAGGTTATCTAAACAGGTATTTTTTGGGAGCTTCATACATAAAAAAAAAAATTTTTGTTGGTCATAACTTTTTGGTGAGTTAAGATACTCTTTTTAAAAACTTCAGAACATTAATTTGCATACAGATTTACATTAATGGTGCCCGAAAATTCCTATCAATTTTTAGCCTATGCTTTTTTTTATAGCTTTACTACTTTTTTAGGTCAATTTGACCTGAATACAAGTTTTGGGTTTTTACACCATATCCTCCTCTACACCAGCGGGCCCCTTTTTGAGAAAAGGGCCCGCAAAGAAGGCCCTTTCTTACTACTGCATATAAAACAGTTATCCTCAACCGATTTAGCTAAATTATGCAAACAAGTTAGGTTAGTGACGTCATTCTACATCCAATATGATGAACCGCCCAAGATGTGGAACTAGTTATTTTTTATTTACCCCCATGATATGGGTATCAACTGAAAGTGTTTGCTGAGAAGAATAGGAGCAATAAAATGACTCTAGGGCCAAAATATGGCAGACGCTCATCTATAAACTAAAAAAAAATAATTGTAATAAACATTTTATATTTACATGTACTGAAAAGAAGAAATTAATCTTTACAGTATATTAAACCCATTAATTTATTATATTACACAAAAAAAAAAAAAGTAGATATGTTTAATAAAAAAAAATTAAATGTTTTAATAAAATAGGTAAACTTCGCGACAATCTTTTATATTATATAAATTGTGTTATGTTATAATTTGATATGTTTTATTTAATTTAAAGATTATGTTCATTTTTTAGTACATGTAAATAAAAGCTTGTTATAAATGTTTTTTTTTACTTTTTTAAATTAGCTCTTAATTATTTTATTATTGAGAGTCAAAATCCTGGTCCAGAGGTTTTATGAATGTTAGTCGTGATTCGTACAACGTATTACCTAATAAAAATTTTGGCGTTTTTACAGTCATTTGTGTTGCCATTGACGCCTGAGCACCACCAATATGATAGATAATATGTATACACACGGACTAGCTATATTTGACAAGGGGGGGGTCCCCAAAGAAAAGACAGAGCTTTTAAAGCCCAAATTTAAAACCAGCATTTACAAAATTTAAAAATTCCGCACTATAACACGGTATAGTCGGGGAATATATAATTAGGTTACTCTAAGTAGGTGCCTTTAAATAAATATGTAATGTATGTATTGCAATATTTATTCAAAAATAACAAATTTAAAACTTTAAAGTAATAAATTTAGTCTTCCACGTTTTATTGCTAACTAATTAATAATTTTTTGGAATCAGTTGCCGCCAGATCTCGGTGTACGCTCATTAAAGCCAGACTAGTAAGTCTTACATCGCCCATTTTATTTCTTGGGAAAGTTTTTTAAACCCCTTTAAGGTAAAAAAGATTTTTAGGGTTGCAGTGAAACTGGGAGTGTGGCTAAAATTTAAGCTTTTTTTTTAAAAGGAATACTGATCATCGCAGTTATCGATAGCGTGATCACAAAAGCAGGTTTTTGTGCTACAGATTTCCAGTGATGGCCATATCTCATATTGATTCAAAAATTTGTACCCATTTTTCCCCCCCAGAAATGTTTTTGCAATCTTTTAAGATTTTTTTATCCCCGGGGTCATTACTGGTTTTTCAGGTAGCAGCATTTGTATTCCTTCAATCGTCGATTCATGTGGTTTAAAACCCTCGTCGGTTCTGTAATAGCATGATCAATGAAAGGGTAAAAAACATTTCGTCGGTGTATATTTCGGCGTTCCTGCGCAATATTTTTGCGCAGGGTTTGTCTTTCAGTTTTTTTTGGCAAACATATCGCTTGAACTCATCTGCTGTGCTTGTTCAAAAAGGATTGCGAATTGACTTTCATTCCCCAAAATTTAGTAAAGTCGTTTTTACAGTTTTTTTATATTCGCAAATGTTGGTCAAATCGACTTTAACTTTCTGCATTGTAAATGTTTGCTGTATACAAAAAAAATTTTTTTAGTATAACAAAGAAACAATAAACTGGCTGTTATCCATAGGGTTTGAAGATGGGATGTTGAGGCACGTCGCTACAGCAGCATCTTGAAGTGCCCCAGTCGGTTCCTCGGTCCATCGTGTCTCCAAAAAAAAATACGCGTTGAATGAGATGAATTAGTTTGATCCTTAATTTTCTTCAAAAGCCCGTCGCGAAGCGGTGATAGGCGAAAAAAGTTTCGGCGCTTCGGTGTCGCGGTGTCCATTCTCCGCTCCCCGCACTGCGGTGGACTAAGCAACTATTGTTTTCTATAATCGGCGCAGTGCATGTAATTTTTTCTGTTGGACAAGTAAGATGTATATGAATGGGGGTCCGGACCCCCAGAACCCCCCCCCCTTATATACGTCGGTGTGTATTCATAAGATGGTACACCATAACCTACTTTGTTTATAAAAAAAAGTATAATGGTTACAGCGAAATTGAGAATAGTAAATTATTTCGTGATTTCTTGCAGCTACTTATGTTCATTGTAACTCGTTGCTGGACAACGGTATGCTTTTTGCTAAGTTGAGTTTTTTTGCTACTTAACTTATGAAACTAGTTTGTTTCTTTTGAAAACCAAATTTCTTTCTGTTTAATGTTAATTTGAGAATCTAATTACAGATGAAGTCATATGTATTTGTGAAGAAACAGAATTTCTTTCTTTATTTGAGCCGCGCAGGATTTACTATGTAACATGGACAGTTGGAGATAAGTAATATTTTTTTTATAATTTAACGCAAGTAAATATATAAATATGTTTACAAACGGTTTGTTTAAAAGTGAGGTTATAATTATTTTTGTGTGCAAATGTTTTTCTACCCCTGAAGTATTACAGTAGTCAAATAGACAACCAAACGACGATAATATGAATAAAGATTCCGGGAAAAAAGACTACTCTAATTTAAATAACAACCTCAAAGCCATCAGCGTGCTACTTGAGGACAAACCTCAGATACACGAATTACAAGAAAGATGATTTTTTCTAGAGAAGTTATAAACAATAAAATAACAATGAGTAAAGCTATAACTATAGTGACTTTAAGGGGGAGGGGCAATTGTGGACTTACATGAGGCAGTTATATTAAAAAAAACTGGAAAAAAATCATTACATACCCTTGACTCCTAAGCATCGATATAACCGGCAATCATGCAGAGAAAGACTTCTGTGGGATTAAGGAACAAACCACGTGATCTTTAGTGTTGATGAGTCTTTCTTTTGATTTGGTCTACTTGATGTTCAAGCAATGATAAGAAGGCAACCTGGTAAAGGACGTAATCCACAGTTTAATCTGGAGAGATATGTTCATCACATGGTGGGTGTAATGGACATGGTAGCAGTATACTTCTATTCTCTATTTAAGGTAATACAACGGCCCTTTGGTACATTTAGGAAGTAGTGGAAACCCATATTCTTTCATATCTTAGAATAATTAAAAACCCCACTTTTTAACAAGACAATATCGGACTAAATTTGGAAAAAATAAACGTAGACTTCATGACACACATCCTTCTCCAATCAAATATGTGTGATCGCAAATTATTAAACTTAAGTAATATAGATTCATTATAGCCGCGATCCTTGCGAATTAATCCCGCATGCCCAAAGGACCAAGCAAAATTTGCAGAGAAGTGATCGAAAATCTTAATAGGCACAACCACGCAAGTCCAGAGGCACCACGTGCCGCCCGAGCTGCCAAAGTACTTTTTCACGGGTTTCGATATCACAAATACATTATTCTTTTTTAAAAGAATTCCTTTCACTGTCAATCTTTGTACCCCAACCTCTTTTAAATTCTTCCCTGAACTAATGTCACCACACCCCCTTCTTGACTCACAGCAAAGGGGTGTGGTGGAATAAGGTAAAGGTAGAAAGTAAAAAGGGGTTGGAAAAAGGGTTGGGCTGTAGAAACACACGCTGTGAAGATTCGTATAGATAGTTACGCATCGGTACCTGTGAAAGTGTCCATTAGGGACTTTGAGTAAGCTTGGGGGTTTGGGGGTAAAGTGTCGACAGAAAACAGAAATGGATAGGAAAGGAAAATCCAAGGTTTTAAAGTAGAAGGAGAGCTTTGAAGGAGTTTAATAAAAACAATTGCAGAATCGATATTCTTGTACGTGTATATTGTGACCTCGGGGGCCCTGCAGGTCAAGAAGGGGGTGTGATAGGATAAGGTAATTAGAGAGAATACGATGGGCTTGGGAACTGGGATTGATGGTGAAAGGAAATGCTTTAAAAAAGAATAATGTATGTGTGATATATTGCACAATCAATATCCCTGTAAGCGTACTATGGCGGCTTTGGTTTGGGTGGTTGAGCCATTGAGACTTTTGATCACCATAAAGAAACTTCTCTATAAAATTAAAGCAAATTTAGCCAAGAGTCAATTTTCATAAGGATCTTTCGGAATTCTTTCGGAATTAAAAAAACTTTTTCATGACATATTCTGTATATTCAAAAGTTACCGTAAATACTGTAAATTGCAAATAAAAAAGGTTATATAAACGTGTTTAATATTGGCATCCTACATGATTGTAACAAGAAAAAGCTGTAAAATTTGAATATATGGGAAGTGTCATAAAGAAGTAAAATTTTTTGGAATTTCGAAATTTAGACCTCCGGGATCGATTTGCAGGGTCGAAAACCCCTTATCAATTTTTTTTAGCATGTATTGAAGAAACATTACCAATTTAAAAAATATATTATTTTTTAGGTACAGTTTTGTTATTTAATACTTTGCAATCAACATCGCAGAATAATTTGAAATTGGACAGTTATGTATATCTTAACAGGCGCTTTAATAATACTATTAAAGAAACCGGTGTTCCGATTTGAAAGAGTCATCGATAACGTCATATGTTATCTCAAAGGGACATAATGTATCAATAGTTCTTATATAGAAGAAGCAACTAAAAATACTAATTGAGGGGTACGATCATATTTTTAAAAATTATAATATTTTTTATTTATTGAATTTATTCCAAGTTAGAGACTCGCACTGTGTGTAAAATACTATGGCACTCAAATTTATATTTTGGTATAAAAATACCAGCATAAATTACTTTTATTTAAGATACCTATGATTAAATAAATAATTTATTACGCTACAACATAAATCAAGCCTGTGGGCAAAATTTTTTTTAATCAAAGTTTTTTTTTACCTATAATAATTAGAAAAATAAAATTATTACAATTTTTAAAAGTATTCACCCTTTATAGATATTTTATCTTAAAGATTACCAAACTTTTAAAAATATTTAACATATTATTTCTTCATAACTGCTAACAGCCGTCAACTTATAAAAATAAAGTCAGGTTTAAAATTTGTTTCTTCGTATCTTTTTTGAAGGGGCGCGGAAACAGGTGGTACATAACAAAAGCGATTTGGACAAACATAAAACGTTTTGGATTTGTAGATTTTATCTAAGTTGAGAAATAAAAGAAAGGTTTTACTTTTATCTATCGTAGTGGCGGCAAAAAGAACATTTCAGGCTATTTGTGGCTTTGAATTTAAAATAAAGAACTGATTTAGGT
Organism: Listronotus oregonensis; assembly: GCA_019359885.1. Taxonomy (NCBI): domain Eukaryota; kingdom Metazoa; phylum Arthropoda; class Insecta; order Coleoptera; family Curculionidae; genus Listronotus; species Listronotus oregonensis. The sequence goes on from JAHBCN010004013.1 coordinate 62,415, forward strand.
TGTCCAAAAAAGGTTTTAGATAGTTGTAAGTAAAAATATTATGATTAAATAAAATTAGTACCTAAAATTACTGGTATAATAGGTTTTAATTTTTATAACTGTTGACCTATTTTATTATTGAAATAATACACTCCATTTTTAAATCAAGTGTTTTATTGTGACTCTGTGACAACTCATATAATATGACAACATAATGACAACCAATATAATATACAGGATAACAATAAATCATATTATTTAAACAATCTGGCTCAATGCAAACGACGTTTTTAAGCCAATCATTATTTTAAAATTTTGTAATATTACAAACTGCAATGGTTCTGTCAATATGTCTGGAATTATATTTTTTGTAAGGTAATAATTTAATTACGCTTGACAGCTTGATTTGTAATTCTTCAATTCTTCGTGGATGTTTATTCTTCCTTTTTTTCTTTACGATATCCTGAACCTAAATTTTGCTAGAATATATTTTTTTAAGATAAATTTTCTTTTTTATTTGTAACATATATTTTATAGTGTCTGTTTTTTTTTCTTGTATAACCAATATTAAAATTATTTTGATTTGTGGTTTCCTAAGTGCTATAGTTTTATTATTTTCATCGTCTGCTATATGTGTATGTAATAATGTATTCAAATATTCAATGTTTTTTAAATATAAAGACCACAGGGGAAAAACAGGAAATGTCACAAAATATCAAAAATTGAGTTAGCTTCGCCATCTAGTAGAGACATAGTTATATTTTATTATAAAGACATCTCCTGTAGAAGAACACGGCACAGTCCATTAGTAGCCACGTATAAAATATGAGACACAAGGGAAAAACAAGAAATATCTATCGGCAAAATCACAAGAACAGGGGATTTCCATGTAAATTATCGGTTCTAATTTTAATAAACTTAAACATCTGTAGTTCTACAAGTGTTCTGCTTTCAGGACGCCCAGAACTATTATAATAAAGGTACATCATGCCTCTAAAAGAAATGCAAAAAAACAACAGTAAAATAACGAAGGTTTTGGTAATTAAATACTATTACTCATTACTCATAGAATACTTCTTTAAGGTCTTAAATAATATAAAAGAAAACAAACCCAATTCTACAACTATGATAGCTGACCTGACCTAAATTTGGGCATTCCCCTTTGACTTTTAAAATTAAGTTTTTTTGAATATTCCTTATTTTTGCGATAAAGAATAGCCATTTTTTTTGTGTATTGTTTTTATAAAAATGCACTTTAAAGTACAATGTTTAATTATGTAATGCAAATACTTTAATAAACAAAATTTGATATATTTCAACTATTTCATTATTGAATTTAAAGAATCTTAGAAGTTCCAAATTTTAAGATCGATATTTCTCGTAATTGATATTTTGTGATATTCCGTTTTCCCCCTGTGGTCTTTATATGGTTTTTTTAGTGTTGCCTAAATTTAACATTTTAAATATTAAAGAATTAAAGTCTTTTATATTCCGCAAAAATATAATATTTAGCCTTATCGTTACCTTTTTGTTTATTATTTTCTGGTATAAAACCATATGTAGTGCAAACAAATATTGTTGGATCATGTTTAAAACAAATATTTTAAGAATTATATCTGTAAGAGCTGTAAGCAAGTGGTTTTGTAAATGATTAGCTGTATAAATGGCTCGCCTCTTGTATTTATCTTTTATATTTGAATGTAAAAACGCACACTTTGCCATTTTCAGTAATAAATGATATTTTCTTTTAGTTACGCTATTTTGTTCGGGCAGTGTATTACTGTTGGTTGTAACTTTAAAACTTTCCTTTAAAAATATATTACTTTAATATCTTACATATTTTAGCCTTTCTCTGATCTTAATAGTTCTAAACATAACTAATATGTTGCCAATTTATTAAATCCTTTTAACCTATTAAAAAAATCAAGTTAATTGGCTAGGATTATTAACGAAATAAAAATACACCTACGATTAGCTAAAGTTTAGTTGGAATCCTGCCACATAGACAAGTGTGTATTCAATAAAGTAAATTCTGTGATTATTTTACAAATTACAACTATTTAAAAACATGTTTATTTTGTCACTTTACATAAAGTCCAAGGTCCGAATAAGGGACGACCCTCACCCATTTGCCAACCGGATAAAAATCATTTTTTATTAGGTATACTATATTTGACTACTATTAGTATTGCAAATGAGTTACCCTAAAATTATGGTCAAGGCAAAGATATTTTTTCTTAATTTTAAAAAACCTTTTAATTTTTAAATTTTAAAATTAAAAAATTAATAAAAGTTTCTATTTCTAAAACTAGAGAAAAAAAAGTAATATATCAGTAGGTAGTATCATGTAAAATAAACAAATTTAAATTGGCATTATACAGAAAGTATCATAAATTGTTCATAAAATTGTTTTTTAATTAATCATAGTCTTGACCATCACATTTTAGGCACCTTATTCACAATACATTTGCTTACATACTATATTTGACTACTATTAGTATGTAAACAAATGTATTGCAAATGAGTTACCCTTAAATTATGGTCAAGGCAAATATATTTTTTTAATTTTAAAAAACCTTTGGATTTTTTAATTTTAAAATTAATAAATTATTTAAAGTTTTTATTTCTAAAATTAGGGGAAAAATAGTGGTATATCGGTAGATAGTATCATGTAGAATAAACAAATTTAAATTGGCAATACACAGGAAGTATCATAACGTGTTCATAAAATTGTTTTTTAATTAATCATAGTCTTGACCATCACATTTTAGGCACCCCATTCATAATACTTTTGCTTACATACTATATTTGACTACTATTAGTATGTAAACAAATGTATTGCGAATGAGTTACCCTAAAATTATGGTCAAGGCAAAGATTTTTTTTAATTTAAAAAATTTTTGAATTTTTTAATTTTAAAATTAAAAAAATAATTAAAGTTTTTATTTCAAAAATTAGGGGAAAAATAGTGCTATATCAGTAGGTAGTATCATGTAGAATAAACAAATTTAAATTGACATTATACAGGAAGTATCATAAATTGTTCATAAAATTGTTTTTTAATTAATCATAGTCTTGACCATCACATTTTAGGCACCCCATTCATAATACTTTTGCTTACATACTATATTTGACTACAATTAGTATGTAGACAAATGTATTGCGAATGAGTTACCCTAAAATTATGGTCAAGGCAAAGATTTTTTTAAATTTAAAAAACCTTTGGAATTTTTTAATTTTAAAATTAAAAAAATAATTAAAGTTTTTATTTCTAAAATTAGAGGAAAAATAGTGCTATATCAGTAGGTAGTATCATGTAGAATAAACAAATTTAAATTGACATTATACATATCATAAATTGTTCATAAAATTGTTTTTTAATTAGTCATAGTCTTGACCATCACATTTTAGGCACCCCATTCATAATACTTACATCTGCTTACATACTATTGTTAAAAAAAAATGTGTTTATTTTGTTGGTAGATAAGTGAACGTAGCCTCTAATTTGGATCCTGTACTACTAGTAAATAGCTAATAAAACCAATTTTTTTCGTGCGACAGGGATCAAATGAGGTTTTTTTTGTAATTGGTAATACATTAATTTTATTTTTTACCTCTAGATTATCACGCCCTATTCTTTTATGAGATCAATAATTGCAGACCTTGGTTTTTTGTCCCACACTAAAAACTTTTTATTTGCATCCTGCTTTTTAAATATTGCATTTATTCTTTTGTAAAATCCAGTATATTATGTTACACTTCTTTTGCAATAAATCTTGTATTTATGTATGTTAAAAAAACTTTGTACTTGGTATGCTGATGTAAAGTTTGTCAGTATCCGGGGTAGTGCACTAGGTTATATACTCTCCCAACCGCTGTGTTCACACATCGTCGTTGTGGTTGGGCCCAGTAAGATCTTTTGGAACATGCGCTAAAGTTGCTGGTTATCGGCAACTCTTGTTGCCACCGTATGGAACGGGATCCAAAGCTAAGATGAACACAAGGCTTTAACTCCCAAAGGGTTTGGGATACCGTGCTGATGAGTAAATACATCCTGTGCCTAAACAGGAGTCCCCCCCGGTGCCTCTGAGATAAGGGCGACCTCTCAGAGTATCTAGCCATTGCGGCAATGCGGGCTCTGCCGTGGTGGACTATTACTCCTAGCTCCAAACAGAAAGCGGACAACCGCTGTCATAGGAAAAAAGTGACAAAGGTGTGCTGACCGAAACGGATAAATCCGTTTCGAGAGGTGCCACTCAAGGTCACAAGCAGATGTGATGACCGAAACGGGGGAATCCGTTTCGTAAGGTGCCCTGAAGTCACCGGCGCCTGTTTCACGGGGAAAGGGGTAATCCATTCCGAACAAACAGGTGCTTAGGAAGGTTCCTGAATCCAAACACAAGGCGGACAGAACCGCCTTTATAGGAAAAAGGGTTCCTGGCTTTGAACAAAAAGCGGATAGGACCGTTTTTATCGGATAAGGCCGGAGATGCGGCCTCAGAAAGAACATCTGGTTCTTAACAAGACCTGGTAGCTACCCACGTCACTAGACCGGGAGAGGAGGGCATGGTGGATCTAATCGTCTGCTCGTCATACTCTTCAGGAGACAGGGACACCAGAACCCATCAGAAACATTGTGCTCGTGTCCGGTAGCAAAGAGTATGAGGAGGTAAGAACCTCAATCTGGTATGGATTTATTAGATTCCCATCCATTGGGAGAAATATAAAAGGTGTGAGCTTACAATAGAACGAGCGGTCGCAGTGGAGGGCGTAAAAAGTCCACTCACTTTAAACCCTACCTCTACTATATACTTTGGGAAACTTTACATAAATCCTTTCTATAGATACTGATCACCTTATATCATTTTTTTATTTCTTAAATCACTTAAGATTGTGAATACAGGATGTTATTAATTAGTATTAAAACTTTAACCGAAAATTAAATCTTAAAAAAAAGTTAAAACCCCCTATTATCATGGGTCAGGAGAATAACCAAATTTTAAAAAAATTAATATTATTATCTTATAATTCCAATTTTCAAAATTTTAAAATTTTTGTTATTGTCGTCAAGTGGTATTTAGTTTTAAAACAGTGACGGAGTTACATCTCGCAAAAAGTAAAATATCCCAATTTTAAGGCCCCAATTTTTTAATTTAAATAATTTTTTAATATTGTTGTTTTATTTAGGAAAAAAGTTCCCTTTTCAATTTTTAGAAAACCAAACAAAAGAAATTCCCTATAATTCAATAAATTCTCAAAATGTTTTTTTTGGCCAAATAAACTTTTTTTATGAAATTTTTTTCCCGAAATTTATAACATTTTAAAATTAAAATATTTTTCCCCCAAAAATAGTACAGGGCCAAAAACCTTGGTGAGATTCGCGTCAGATCGAAGAATATTGTGTCTAAACTTGCAATGTTCATTTTTGTGTTCATTGTTTCTCAGTGGCGGTCCCAAAAAACCACACCACATTCACATTTTTTGGGTTTCTTGCCGTGAGTGTAGAGCCGTCTGTAGATCTCATTGCACAACTTAATTGGTTAGTTTTTTACTTCCGGTAATTAATTTTATTGTTTGGATTAATTGAATTTTGGGGGTTAAGATTTTTTTAGATAATTCTAAAAAGGGAATTTTTTTTTTAAAAAGGGGGGAAAATATTAATAATTAGAAATAAAAAAATTTTTAGGCAAAAATTTTGGGGAATTTTTTTTAATTATTTTTTTTAATCCCCCCCCGTTTGATTAATACCTTCTAAAAAACGTCAATTAAAAAAAAAAGTTTTTTTTTTTTTTTTTACACCCTATATTTTTTTTATAGGAAATATTTTATATTTTTTTTAGTTATTCGGTATAAAGGGGGTATATTGACCGAAAGCGTTATTACCCTTTTAAAACCCGTGGTGCCCTTTAACGTTTAATGTCCGACTAAATATTTTTTTATGAAAAAATTTTTAAAGAATTTGATTTGTTTAAACCCAAACAAGTACAGTTTACCAAAAATTGTCAAACATAATTGT